>JAVKPL010015247.1:0-98629 GCA_032173675.1 Gastrolobium villosum | reverse complement strand
AAACAACAATTTGGAGAGACCATCTGCGCTTCTTGGAATAGATTCAAGGCCCTCATGGAGAAAGGTTCCTCATTATAACCTATCTCAGGGACCAAGTGAGAATCTTCTTTAATGGTTGTCTACCAGAAACAAAATTGGTGATTAACACTGCAGCAGGCGGTTCTTTGGGTGACAAACTGGCTTCTGAGTCATATCATCTTATTGACAAGTTAGCTAAGAACGAGAATGAAACATCTATAAGGACCGGAAAAAGGGAAGCAGTGCCGCTCAATGATAATAGTGCAATGTGCAAGCAAGTACAGTTATCCTTGATTGTGAGTATTGTCATGAAGATCATGATACCAACACTTGTCCTACATTGATGTCCTCAGACTCTACTCAGCAATTTCAGGTAAATGGTATTTGGTATGATCAGCGCCCTAATCAAAATTTCTCAAGAAATCAAAATAATGCTGCTGGTGGTAATAATTACCAGAGGAAAAATTATCAAGGTACTGGTTTAGATATGACATCAGACAATTATCTAAAACCACCACCTATTCCAAAAAAAGAGCCTTCTGACCTGGAGCGTTTAGTCGGATCATTAGCACAAAGTACTAACACTTTAATGGAGGAAAGTAAGGCTAGTCAAAGAAGTACCAACGCTTTCATTGAGGAAAGTAGAGCTAATCAAAGAAGTACCAATGCTTTCATTGAGGAAAGCAGAGCTGATTCCAGAAATACAAAAGCTTCAATCAAGAACCTGGAATATCAGATTGGTCAACTAGCCCAACAATTATCTGATAGAGCTCCAGGTACCTTTCCTGGTAACACTACCACTAACCCCAAGGAAGATTGTTTGGTAGTTACAACTAGAAGTGGGAAAGTGGTATCAGCACCACCAAAACCTATTGAGAAGGAAAAGAAGATTGAACAAGAGGAGAAACCTGAAAAAGAAAAAGAAGAATCTCCTGAGGTATTGAAACCAACTGATGATGAGAAGGAGACAGCTACTCTTCCAAAAGAAAAATTTGAACTCAGTGAAGAGTATCTGCTGAAAATGGCACCTTATCCTGGAAGGTTGAAGCCAGAATTAAAAGCCAAGAGTTATGACAGATTTCTTGATCTTTTCAAGAAATTACATGTGAACATTCCATTCGCTGAAGCATTGGCTAATATGCCAAACTACGCCAAATTCATGAAAGACCTCCTTTCCAGGAAGCAAAAGCTACAGGAATGCCAAACAGTTGCACTTAATGAGGAGTGCAGTGCTATTATTACTAGGAAGTTTCCTCCCAAACTTCGTGATCCTGGAAGCTTTAATATTGAAATTGAAATAGGAGGCACAAAGATTGGCAAAGCTTTGTGTGATTTAGGGGCAAGTATTAATCTGATGCCCTTATCTGTTTGTAAAGCCTTAGGGATCACTGAATTAAAGCCTACTATGGTTTCTCTTCAGCTGGCTGATAGATCCTTGAGGAAACCAAGTGGAATAGTCGAAGATGTTCTGGTAAAAATTGACAAGTTCATCTTTCCGGCTGATTTCATTGTGCTTGATATGGAGGTTGAGAATGAAATGCCTCTCATATTGGGTAGACCTTTCCTGGCCACAGCTCGTGCAATGATTGATGTAGAACAGGGAAAGCTGGTGCTAAGGATGAATGAAGACACAATCACTGTCAATGTCTTTGATGCAATAAAAAGACCAGATGATGATAGTGATTGTTTTGAAATTAATGTCTTAGAGGAAGTGATGCATGAAGATGAAACTCCCTTGCAAAAATTAACTGTTGAATTGCAAGAAAGAGATCATATCCCTTTTGAGGAAGACATTAAAGTTGCTGATGAATTGCTTGAACAGAAGACTTCTGACAAGGAAATAGATGCTCCTAAAGTTGATCTTAAGGAGTTACCTCCAGCCCTAAAGTATATGTTCCTGGGTGACAATGAAACATATCCAGTAATCATAAATAACAGTTTATCTGCTGATGATGAGAAGAAACTGAAAGAAATTCTTTTAAAGCATAAGACCGCTTTAGGATGGTCCATGGCTGATCTTAAGGGTATAAGCCCCTCCTTCTGTACGCATAAAATTCTCATGGAGAATGATATCAAACCTGTAAGGCAGCCTCAAAGGAGATTGAACCCCATGATGAAAGAAGTGGTGAGAAAAGAAGTAGTTAAACTTCTTGATGCTGGAATGATTTATTCAATATCAGATACTGCATGGGTGAGTCCTGTACAAACTGTGCCAAAGAAAGGAGGTGTTACTGTGGTAAAAAACGATAAGGATGAATTAATCTCTACCAGGACAATTACTGGATGGAGAATGTGTGTTGACTACAGACGGCTTAATGAAGCAACTAGGAAGGATCATTTTCCTCTCCCTTTTGTGGATCAAATGCTGGAAAGGTTAGCAGGTCATTCATATTATTGTTTCCTTGATGGGTACAGTGGTTATAATCAAATTGCAGTGACTCCAGAAGATCAAGAAAAAACAGCATTCACTTGTCCTTTTGGCGTTTTTGCCTATAGGAGAATGCCGTTTGGATTGTGCAATGCACCTGCTACTTTTCAAAGGTGCATGTTATCAATCTTCTCGGATATGGTAGAAAAATTCTTAGAAGTATTCATGGATGACTTTTCGGTATTTGGCTCTTGCTTTGATGATTGCTTAGGCAATTTATCTAAAGTACTAAAAAGATGTCAGGAGACAAATCTGGTCCTTAACTGGGAAAAATGTCATTTCATGGTCCAAGAAGGCATTGTGCTTGGACACAAAATTTCTAAGGAAGGTATAGAAGTTGATAGAGCAAAACTAATGCTCATTGAAAAACTACCTCCTCCAATTAATGTCAATGGAGTGAGGAGTTTCCTTGGTCATGCTGGCTTTTATAGAAGATTCATCAAAGACTTCTCAAAAATTGCCAAACCACTAAGTCAACTTCTCATGAAAGATAATGAGTTCATTTTTGACGATGCATGTCTCAAGGCCTTTAATTTATTAAAGGAAAAACTCACTACTGCTCCTGTCTTGGTTTCACCTGATTGGAGTATGCCATTTGAGTTGATGTGCGATGCTAGTGATCTAGCCATTGGTGCTGTTCTTGGCCAACGAAGAAACAAACTGTTGCACGTAATTTATTATGCTAGCAAAGTTCTGAATGAAGCACAGGTAAACTATGCAACAACAGAGAAGGAGATGCTCGCTGTGGTCTATGCACTTGATAAATTTAGACCGTATCTCCTTGGTGCCAAGACCATCATTTTTACTGATCATGCAGCAATAAAGTATTTGATCTCTAAACAAAATGCAAAACCACGGCTGTTAAGGTGGATGTTGTTATTTCAAGAGTTTGATTTAGAGATCAAAGACAAGTCAGGAATGGAAAATAAGGTTGCGGATCACTTATCCAGAATCCGAGAGAAGACCTTACAAGATGATCCTGCTTTAGAGATCAACGATTATTTTCCGGATGAACAAGTCCTTGCAATATCTGTGAAATTATCTGAAGAACCAATTTTTGCACTACATATGGAACCATGGTTTGCTGATTTTGTTAATTTTAAGGTCATCAAGAAAGTACCTCCTGATCTCACAAAGCAACAAGTGAAAAAGTTCTTACATGACGCCAGGAAGTATATATGGGATGATCCATTCCTGTATTTCCAATGTGCTGATGGAATCTTGAGAAGATGTGTATCAGAATTGGAAATCAAGGAAATTTTATGGCATTGTCACAATTCAGATTATGGTGGTCATTTTGGTGGAAATAGAACTGCACAAAAGGTATTGCAAAGTGGGTATTATTGGCCTACTCTTTTCAAAGATGCCAGAGAATGTGTGGAAAAATGCGAAAGATGCCAAAAGACAGGGAACATTTCCCGGAAAGATGAAATGCCTCTAAACACTATTATGGAGGTAGAATTATTTGATTTATGGGGGATTGATTTCATGGGACCATTTCCATCTTCCTATTCCAACCAGTACATTCTGGTAGCTGTGGATTACGTTTCTAAGTGGGTTGAGGCAACAGCTCTTCCTACTAATGATGCGAAGGTGGTTGTAAACTTCCTAAGAAAGAATATCTTTACCAGATTTGGAGTGCCAAGAGCAATCATAAGTGATGGAGGCTCGCATTTTTGCAATAAGCAGTTTGAAAATCTGTTAACAAAATATGGTGTCAAACATAAGGTCGCTACACCTTATCATCCACAGACAAGTGGCCAAGTGGAAGTTTCCAATAGGGAACTGAAGCGAATCCTGGAAAAGACTGTCAGTATTTCCCTAAAGGATTGGTCAAAAAGACTGGATGATGCACTGTGGGCATACCGAACTGCATACAAAACTCCGATAGGAATGTCTCCCTATCAGCTTGTGTACGGGAAAGCTTGTCATTTACCAGTGGAACTTGAACATAGAGCCTTTTGGGCTATTAAATTCCTAAACTTTGATGCCACAGCAGCTCTTGAGAAACGGAAGTTTCAACTATTAGAGCTTGATGAGTTTAGGAATTCAGCCTTTGAAAGCTCTAGGATTTATAAAGAAAAAGCGAAGAAGTATCATGATAGCAAACTTAAACACAAGGAGTTTGAACCTGGTCAGCAGGTATTGTTATATAATTCCCGATTGAAACTTTTTCCAGGGAAGTTGAAATCCAGGTGGACAGGACCTTTTGTGATTAAAAAGGTCTTTCCCTATGGTACTGTGGAGATATCTTCCATGGAGGACGACAGACCCTTCAAGGTCAATGGCTCTAGATTGATGTTCTTCCATGGAGGACCCGTAGTGAAACAAGTTGTGGCTCTGCGCCTTCATTCAATTGCAACGTAAAAGAGGTAACCGTCAGGCTCGGGACGTTAAACACGCGCTAGTTGGGAGGCAACCCAACATTTTTATCCTTTTATTGTTTCTTGTTTTCATTTTTTTTAGATAACCAGAGAAAAATTAAAAAAAAAAAATAAAGAAGGAAGTGAAATGCTCCAGAGAGTTTACGCTTGAAGCGTAGAACTCTGCGCTTCAAGCAAAGAAAAGAAAACTTGGGACAGAGGTTCCACGCTCCAAGCGTGGAACCCTACGCTTGGAGCGTGGAAAAGAGGTTTGGAACAGAAGCTGTGCGCTTCAAGCGTGGGAATCCACGCTTGCAGCGCAGGAACCACACACAGGCAGTAGTTCCACGCTCAAAGCGTGGAACCCTACGCTTGGAGCGTGGAAAAGGAAGTTGAAGGGCCAAGGACAGCAAGTCTGCGCTCCAAGCGTGGGAACCCACGCTTGCAGCGCAGGAAATTCAAAAGGGGACAGTAGTCCCACGCTCCAAGCGTAGAACCCTACGCTTGAAGCGTGGGGATGGAATTTGAAAGGTCAACAGACAGTAGGTCCACGCTTGAAGCGTGGCACTCCACGCTTGCAGCGTGGACAAGGAATTTTACGCTTGAAGCGTATTTTTTTAGGGCAGTAGGTTTACGCTTATAAACCCTAGTTCTCCCTCAGCGCCGCGCACACCTCCCCCTTCTCTCTTCTCTTTCCTTTCTCTTCTTCTCTATCTCCTACCATTTCCCCTCTTCTCTCTCTCACTATTTCCATTTCCTTCTACCCATCCTTCCACCATCACCAAACTTCCCACACCACCGTGCACCACCAACCATCTCCCACCACTGTTCATCTTCTCCACATGCTTTTTTCTCATTGTGGACAGGGGTTTGGGATCAATTTTCTGCATAAGTTCGATCAAAATGGCTGGAGACAAGCCGTTCTTATCGATTGAACTTAGTTATTGCTGGGGACAGCAATTTCTAAAATCTGGGAATGGTGGACGACCTTGCCCACCTGTTCTTGCAATTTAGCTGCAATTGTGGAACCACACTTCATTTCAGGGGAGATATTCGAACCAACTTACATTTTCAGTTGAAATATCTGTCTTAGCTTAAGCAATTTTAAAAATTCAGCAAAAATTTTTTTTGAAATATGCCTGTATGTATGTTGGTTGTTGGAATATGCCTATTGATAATCTCAGATTTAGATGTTGCTTCCTTAAACAAATGATTGAATTCATCTTAGGAAGTACATTAAGCTTTGAAAGTTTTGGCATGATGTCACTTGGCATGAGTAGAGATTAGAATTGTTCGTCTGTCTGAAATTATGTGCTAAGATTGATGATATGCCTGATATCTCTGTGAATTCTAGTCTGAAATCATAGCCTTGAGGTTTGAGCCTAGACAGTAAAATTTTTTTTTTCTGAGAGGCCTCACTGTACTGGCACTCTAGAACTTGGTTTGTTTCTCTACAAGGCATGCATTTTAACTGATATGATAAGGCAAATTGTTCTTGATAGCTCTGGCCATAAAAGCTCACCTGTATACTTAATCTTCCATTGTTATCCCTTTGAGGTTTGAACCTATTCATTGGTGACTACCAAATTGTTGCTTAACCTATCCATGATGAACTTACCTTAAGTGAGATTGAACTACTGATTTTTCTCAAAAAGAGAGAAAATATCTAAGGTAAGCTCCACTACACTAAGCAGATTGAAAGGGAAAAGAAAGAAAGAAAAAAACAAAAAAAGAAAAAAAGAGAAAAAAAAAGGAAAAAGAAAAACATGCGGGTGAAGCAGTGTGAATAAATTGGTCAAACATAGGAATTGACTTCCCGAAATTCTGTGGGCGAGTTAGTGGAGCAAAATTGATAAGCTCTCAGTGTCAATCTCATAGCATTTGAAGCCACTCTCCATACAAAATTCCCACCTTAGCCAGGCCAAATTAAAACCATTGAAAGTCCTTTGATCAGTTAAATGCATGTGTTTGAATCCTTCAATTTTAAGGATATTGAGAATATGATCAAGCCTATGGTAGTGTTTCAGCTGTGATGGTTATGTATGTCTGACACCCTAAAAACACAAGAGTGAGAGTGATATAGTTTGTCTTGGTGAGGGATGTTCAGATTACATTCATGAAATTGCAGAGAATTGATGGCATCATCAGAATTCTTGCAGAATTCAGTCAGGCATGACATAATGGTTTCTTCAAGTGTTTGGTTGATATTGTGTTGAAACACTACTGTACGAAATTCTAAGTTTGAATCAGTTTATTGCTGAGGACAGCAATGTTTAAATCTGGGAATTGTTTGATATGCTCCCAGCATATATACTTTTATAGATCAAAAACAGCAGGAAATCAGATCTAAAACTGTATATAAAGTGTATATGTGGTGAAATTATTGAATAAAATTGTCAGACACTCTCTCACTCAAATTCTTCATGTTTACAGGAGGAAAATAACAAATACAGGAGTAAGGAGAAGAATCAGACAGAAGCCCCACGCCCCAAGCGTAGGAATCCACGCTTGAAGCGTGGGAGGAGACTTCAGAACAGTGAGTCCACGCTGCAAGCGTGGAACTCCACGCTTGGAGCGTGGAGAAAGCAAAAATGGCAGAAATTCCACGCCTGGAGCGTGGATCCTGCGCTCCAAGCGTGGGATTGAGAGAGACAACTGTCAGTTGCGAGGAAAGGAGGATTTTCAAGTTATAAAAAGGGCATAAGGCAACCCTAGGAGACACATCTGATATTCTACACATCTGAGATCGTTCGGAGGTGGAAGTTCTGAGAGAGATCTCTTCTTCTACCTTTCTGTAGTTCTTTTAGTTTTGTTTTTCAATTGAATTTTGGATTCTAGCCATGATAATGGTTGGCTAGAACCTCTTTTGCTGTAGTTAGGGTCACGAACCCTTGTGAACCCCTGATACAATGGATTGAGTTTTTATGAATATATTTATCTGTTTGAATTTCGTTCTATTCTGTTCGTATTGTTATTGTTATTATTAGATCCGATCAATCTAGTAAGTAATAATAAATCTGAGGATTAGGGCCAACAAGAGGGATCTGAGGTCTTTAATCCGGAAAGGGGATAGAACGACGGTATGAACATGATCTAGACATAGACATGATTCATATTGTAGATGTTTCAATTATCGATCATTATGCTTGATCTCATATAGGGCACCTCAAGGAATTAGGGTTCTATATGAGATTAAAGGGTTAATTCCTCAAGGGATTGAGAATTAACTATTGATACTTTTATCTGATAATTATCTAAATTCACGATTTATATATTAATACTTAACTTAATCCAGAGTAAAAGGTGGGGATCATTGGTGAGTGCTCCCTACTACAGCGCTTTTCTCATATATTTTAAACCCTTATTTCAATTCTTATTCAAAAAGAACCAAAAACAAGTATTTTAAATTTACAAATCAATTTCCCACACAATCCTGACATTCGTGTCAAAATCCTTTTGAAATATTTAATCTTAAAAGAAAGATTTTTAATTGATTTAAACACACTCTCTGTGGATACGAACTGTGATTTATCACTGTATTACTTGCGCGATTCGGTACACTTGCCGAGATCGTAACAATACGTCATTAGTACTTAATCAGAACATCATCAACACTGTGCATTTTTCACACACTTTCCACCATAAGTGGCATATATGATTACATATAACACCTCAATCTGCTTTACCAGCAAAACTAAGCTATTCACTTTTTGGTAATCAATTACAACTATAATTCTCATCTATTAATACACGTTCGCACTTGACTCTATTTCAATTTATCTTTTCCTTAGGGCTAACAATTTACTGTTTTAACCTGAAATCTTGATCATCACTAGCCTCCCTAGAAGGACACTTTGAAATTCTTACACACTAAGCCATAACTCTTATATCCAAATCTGACATACTATTGTCCATTTACAAATATATGACCTCGCATCTTGCGTTAACCATATGGAAAACCCTCCCAATACAGTGGGTAACAACATTCACAGGTTTAACCCCTCGAGCTCTTGCTGTCCTAAGGGCCCCAGATGCCATGACCCACCGATCAGAGAATCCACTCATATGATCCATGTCATAAAAATGACTTACTACTAGCTGTCCCTATTCTAAGGCATCCCCCAAATGTTTCTTTTTTGTGCATTCACATAGATTATCTCTACCATACTAACCGTTACACCAATGTGGAACACTTCCTCGTTTCTCATTACTCATATCAAATACTACTAGTCTCCGGAAACTTAGCTCGTACAGAGATAGCTACACGCTCCTGACACATAGGCCCCACTGAGATCTTCCTACTATCAATTCATATTACCTGCACCCAGTGCACAGAGAAATTTATACTCATAATATATCTGTATATGACGGAAAAACTGGTACTCCGTACACTCCAGATCACACATGGACCCAGTCCATTTGGTGTCTGTATCACCTCTGTATATAACATCCAAACAGTTTTGTATTACCACATGGGCTGCCCCCATAATCTTAGTAGTAGTGGTATAATATACACCTGTTACATATAAGTTAATTCTTCTTACTCTCTCGTGTCATTCTTCTCACTGGTAGTTTACTTTCGTTTCGGTTACCCGTTGGACCTGGTTTATAACATAATCACTATTACAATGATTCATATTCTCTTCGTAATTTCGTACACGTTTTCTAACTCTTAACCCTTCCTTCTGTCTTGTTACCTTTCAATCCATAGTCCATTATCTCTTCCTTGCTTATTCTTCTCACAGATTGTTTACTCTTTCACTTTGACTATTCACTTGCCATGGTTCATAACATAATCTCTATTCCATAAATCCTAAATTTTCTCAAAGTTCTGTACACATCTCACATCTCTTAGTATAAATATCATATTTCCCATCACGCAGGGATCTTCCAATCATTTCCGTCGAATCCCAGAGAACCAACTTCACCTCAATCCTTGCACTGAAATTTACATTAACCCTTTGCATTCAAAACTACTCGTCCGTTCTTGCACTGACAATTATACCTCAGCTCACTAACAAATCTTATCATTTTCATCTTGTCATTACACATTAACTCCTTTGCTGACCACATAATTCCACACTCTCTGCACACTTTACACATCAGTTCTTTCATTAACCTCTTACTTTCGCACTTTATTGTCACTTGGTTCGTATACTAATCACTTGATTTCACATTAAGTTTTACATTCATTCATTCAGTAATCATACCATCTCACCTTATTGTTATACAACAATAACCCACAAAATCATGTCATCGTTCTAATCCACTGCCTGCTACGACTCACATAACATACGCTCTATAATGTAGAGCAACTCATCAATTTTCCTGATCACTTCCACCCTTGGTGGTTGTAGAATGTCTCTTTACCTTGTAAATACCTTTACTCCGTCTATCACTCCGTATCAAATACCAACATTTTCATAAGCGCACTACTATTAGTAGTCCATATACATATACCACAAGATCGTAATTTCTTTACAATTCTCATTACTTTCGTACAAATGATTGTACATCTCAACCATTCCGTTCATTTATCACTGATACGTCTGCCAATTTGAGTCGACATCCACTAACTGCAATAGTGCCTTCATGGTACATATATCTTGTGCCATCCATGGCGATTCCTTCACTTTTCCTTATACACATTACACATAATAATATACACATAATTAGTTCACCTCACTTGTGTTTAGTCAACACTATCTCTTTATGGAATTCACTCCCATATTTCAGTATCTCTCACATTATCAATCTACCAGCATCATACTTTCACGTGGTCAAACCTCGTAGGATTACTCATCAAATATTCTATTTGTTTCTCTGCTTGAACCATCCCAATTCATTCAAGTGCACCACACTTATCCTGGTCTCATAACTGCTAATCAAACATGACGTATTTAACTCAAACATACGCATATCTGTTCCCTTTTCTCAATAATTCTTCAGGTTCAAAACCTCTCGCCTTGATGAAGTCTATTCACCAAGACCACTTGTACATAATTGTCTTACTATTCTACATATATACTTGGAATTTCACCAATCTCATAAGCTCATCTCTGTTATATGTTTATTTTTCATAGTACTGCAAAGTTCGTCTATGCTCATATTGTACATATCATAAATTGTACACCACTGTTGCTTATAATACACTTTTCTTTTGACTTTCATCGAAGTCAGATATAATATTTAAATATGTTTTCCTTATGCTTTCTCATATTCATACTTGACTTACTGCCGTCCTTTGTACATGGAGCAGTTAACACTGCAGCCACAACATCAGGCTAAATACTCACATTCGGTGCTTCAAGGTTACTATGCAGACTTCTTACGATGACCACACATGTAACACAAAGGAATGGGTTGATCGGACCCACACTAAGGAATTACATATACAGTAATCGATAAGAATCTACATACAACTATGTAGCACATAACACACACACACACACACACATATATATATATATATATTATCAGAGTTCCCTAACAAAACTGCTCTATTACCATAAAATCGTAACATGTACGGCTAAATGCACACCGGTATTGTTAACATTAATCATGATATTAAGCGCAGTTATAATCACAGCAATTCATTTATAAAAAATGAGAATAAACTTTTTCAGATTATTACGCGAACAGTAAAAGTATAAAAAACGTAATAATAAAAAGCTGTGATCGTAAATGAAACACTAGCGGAAGACTTACTTAACTATTTATACACTTTATTTTATCACATACAAGATACTAAGGGGTTCCCATAAACCCAGTTAGCCAATTCCTCACTTTTTACGTTTTTACCACTTAACCAGATTTGCTAATTTATTTTTCTACGATCACAAAATAAAAATCTAAACTTAGAGTCCAGGTTATCTTTTTTCCTCATTCAATGACCTTTCTAACAAGCTATCCCACACTCGATTCCGAGCTCGTTAGCTCCGGTTATCGCCGTTTGAAGTTGGACAAACAACATTGCCTACCAACTCCAAAACAGCCTAAAACCTCCAATCTTCACGGAATAAACTGCACCTAACCGCCCAGACACTGTCTCTCAAACTTTTACACCATAAAATAGACACCTCAAAATTCGATTTGATATATCGTATGCTTAATTTGACCAAGTTACGAAGCGGGAATTAATTTCCCTAAATTGCCCCAGATTTGCCCACTGAAACAGGGCAGTTCGTGTCTTCAGCCACCATGGGCTGCGCACAACACCAATGATTCTAGGACTTTGACACAACGTAGGGGACATCTTAAGCTTCAAAATGGCGTATGGCACGTCCCAATCGGACCACTGTGGAGAGAGATACGCTCTCCCAAAGTTCACCCAAAAACTGCCAATTCTACAGAAAATTCGCCAGAGTTTCCTTTGTATTTCCTAAAATCTCCAAATTTGCATAAGTTGTTTAACACTACTAATACACCTGAAATCTAGCAAAGTCTAATGGGTGGCACACACAAGGACCAACAACGCCTTGGGGCACTTACAACCCAATCCAATATACACTTAAAACATAAGCAGTTTACTTTTAAATCCTTTATAGTTTCAATCACTAACTTTCAATTTCATGCATAATTCATCATACGGATAATCATAAACCTAAAATAGGCCTAAAGCCCTTCCATCATAATAAGCATACATCCATGGTATATTTACAATACTGAATTACAATTACACTTACACTTTAACTTCAATTTACAATAATCACATATTTCAACTTTACTTAACAAATGAATTCATAACTAAAATGACATGATCATGGATAATTAATGACAACACTTCATGATCTTCCTATGGGCCTCTTGCCCGCCACTCCTGTGCCACTGCTACCTCCTGAAATAAATGCCCCGAGACGGGATGAGATATACGAATATATCTCAGTAACCCAGAGGTTCTAGAGAAAACTCCGCCCAATGGTTTACTTCGATGTATATCAATAATATAAAACACCATCACTGTTATAAAACGGGATAAAGCAAGAGATTTAGAGAAAGGGGGATAATATCAGAAAAAACTACGACATGCGGGATGGAAGCTACCAATACCTTGCCATGTCCTCGGCTATATGCCTATGGGTACTACCCCTGGCGTGTTCATAGAACAACCCACCAAGGTACCCCTTCCAACCATATACACCTGAGACAACCTAGTGTGCTCCTATCCGGATAACACACCACGACCCTGGGTCAACTGGAACTCCCTCTCGGAGACCTATCCAGTGGAAGTCCGGAAACTTGCCCGAAGGCTAAAAATATCTACTGGCCAGAGATCTGGTACATAAGTACCCACTATGATAATGCATATGCATGCTCATGCTGTTCTACACTACTCATACACACTTCCTACCGTTGCCATCAACTAGCAAGGTGGAACACAAAAGGGGAACAAGCCCCAGTACCAAGAGATTACCTTTATTTTCCCTTCCACTGAGCTCCGCAGAACTCCACTTACAGCTTGATACCCAGGGAACGCCTCAATCCATTTGGTCCAGGACCAAGGGCAATCCACTGTTTCACTGTTCCGAGTTTATATCCACGTACGGCAACCTATACAACCATGCATAGCCGTCAGTTTCAGTCAAAATACGTCAAAACGCGTAAACGTCAGATTTCATCTCCCCTCCTATAGGGTTCGGCCGAAACAGTGTTATATTGGGTTTTATTTTTCTAGATTTTCTTTCTCATTTTATTACATTTACTTAGGTTACCCAAAGGCTAGTTCAATCGTCGTTTTTCTGTTTTATCACTTTTACGCAATGTTTTGCGAAATATTACACTTTAGGCACAGTTTGCCACTTTCAACACTTATTATTTTTACATTGATCCTTCCACATGCCAATCACCACACAACCCATCTAATGACTTTTTCATCACACAACTCAACACCAAAGTTTTCTAAAACATCAATTTACTCACTTATACATAAATGGTCGAATCTTTGTTAGCCAAACCAAGGATTTCCACTCAATTCCTATGGTCCCCAACTCACATAATCACTTCATATAATCATATAATCACACTACAATTCACTATACCACACATTAACACAAAACTCAAAAAAATCCATTTCATGCACTAAATTTTTCTAAGTTAAATTTCACCATTTTTCGCTTAAAATTTTCATTGTATTTCTAGCATTAATACATCATTCTAAGACATTATCATCTAATAGACATTTTCCATTTGAGCTCTCTAACACAACATATCACAAAATCCCTCTTTAGGGTCCATAATCCAAATTCAAAAATCAAGCAATGAAATGTTGAAATAACTCACCCAAATGCACGTTATATGGCTCCACCTAAGCATACTCCACCATTGGAGCATGAAAAAGCTCCAAGAACACAAAATTCTCCCAAGATTTCGGATCTGAATTTGGTGTAGATCTCCCCAAATACGCGGTTTCAAGGCTCAATAGTGGTACCAATGTGTTTAGAAGGTGTTTTCCATCACGATTTTCAAGACAAAAATCGTTGGATTCGGTGGAGAAATGGCTAAGTTATGGCCAAAGGAAAATTTGCATGAAACTTGGTGGGGAGGGGTTGTGATTTGCGCATGGAGGAGAGAGAGGGAAGTGGGGAGATGATGAATAGTGCCAAGGTGAGGTGGCTTAAGTGACTTTTAAGCGGGCGGGTCCCACGCGATTTAAAACTCATCCGAATTTCTCTCCGATTTCACTAAACGTCCGTAAATCCAAAACTTATTTAGAAATTCTAATTTTTAACATTAACTAATGTCCTTTAATTATACTCACTCAGATGAATCTGGAGCTTTCCGGTTGTTCAGGAAAAACACTGCTTTAAGCTACAGCGCGCGCCGTTGGCACGCTTCCACAAATTCACTTAAATTCCTCAAATATTATCAGAAATCATATTTCCTATTTCTGTCGACCATTTAAAATTCATATTTGAAACCTAGAGCTCAAAATTCCACTGGCACGTTTTACGGTGCAATCTGACTGCGGTATTTTTACCCGCGACAAACACTATTCACTGATTTTTCTGAAACTTGCCTATCCACTCAATTTTTCGTTATGAATCCATTTCCAGGCTTATCTTTATCATCTGAGACCTTCTGCTCAATTTTGTATCTTCCTAGGGTTGCGTGTTGGCTAATTACCGTTTTGCCCTTTCTTTGTATTTTGGCCTATCCTTTAGGATTTTCACTAATTCTTCACTTAATCACTCATTTAATATTTTAATACTTGATTTAAAATTGTGAGGTGTTATAGGAGAGGCACCAGGAAGATTCCGGGAGTTATACAATGGGGTCCTTGAACGCAATCCAGTTGTGGATGTTCTTGGATTGTGCCCAGTTGTTTGTGATATCGTATGATATGCATTTTTGCATAATGTTATTGTTGCACATTGAGTGAGCCATGGGGTGGAGAAGCCTCTAGGACCCTTGGTTTACTGAGATATATTTGTATATCTCACCCCGCGTTTGGGGACATCATTTCAGGTTAGGTTAAGCCTGGAGGAGTGGAGCATGAGGTGCATATGGGAGGCAAAGCATGTTAGAGGATTCGGTTGGGATACACTTTGCATAATGTTAATGTTTTGGATTTAGATCATGAACTTGTGCATGTTGAAAATGTCATGCCTTGTATGTTCATGGCTATATGTTGAGTCCTTTAAAGTTGATGTATATTCATGCCTTTAGTTTCTATTGTTATTTTGGTGAGCATGGGAATTGTCCATGGCCACACCTAATGTATTTTGAGGCATTGAACACTTATGATGTAAAATGAGCCATATGATATGTAAATGGCAAAACGATTGGTGAGTGAGATAAAGTGGTACATTGGTATTAGAAAATGCATGATGGAAGGGCCTATAGCCTACATTAGTGTATGTGTAAGGTTTATGTGGAGTATTGAGGTGTTAGGAATGGATTACATCACTCATTTTGTACCTTAAAAGCTGTCATCTGTCACTTTTGCTGCATAGTAATCGATTACCACCCTCTGGTAATCGATTACCATGCAACAGGGGACGAAAATTGTGTCTCTGTGAACCTGGTAATCGATTACCAGAGCATTGGTAATCGATTACCTAGTTCAGTAATCGATTACCAATGCTTGGTAATCGATTACCAGAGAACAAGGGAGCCAAAATGGAGCTACTGCCTCATTTTGGAACTTTGGGTAATCGATTACCACCCCCTGGTAATCGATTAGCACAGTGTAATTTTCAAAAACAATAGTTTTTCTAGACTGAAACAAATGGCATAACTTGGTCTACTGAGCTCCGAATTATGCGCGGTTTGAAACCACGTGTAGCTTATGAAAAGAGCTATAACATGGTAAGATATGATATTCAAAATATAAGTTTAAATTAATTGGGTAATAAGAAAGATAGTGAATGTCAGTAAGTTTATGCTTCCGCGAGTTTTGCATTTACAATTACGAAGTTGTTTTGATTAGTTACGGGATTGGTTAATTGTTTAAAATGAGAAAGTAATAAAAGGAAAAAAAGTTTGTCGTAATTTAATTAACTAAGTTTCTGTGATTGTAACTGCGCGTAATACCATATTTGTTGTTAACATACCGGTCCGGTATCGGGGTGTTACAGTCTCACTTGCTTATGCATACTCTGTTTTGTATTTTTCTTTATTAATATAGTTAAGAATGATTTCACATTCTGATTTTGTTCATGTTATTTTATATTATAATGGTAGGAAAATGGAAGGTCGACGTGGTGTCATTTTTGAAGGCGAGAAAAGGCCAACACGTATCATGCGGAACTCAACAATTAGCGAAGTACATCAAAAAATTCGTCAAAAGTTAGCACTTGAAGGTAAACAATCTATCAATATGGTCACTGCAAGAATATGGTGTGAATCACAATACATTAGTATGCAAGTTGTTGACGATGAAGACGTAGAAATGGTAATCAAGAGTATTTTAACCAGTCAAGGAAAGATTTTTTAAAGTTATACGTGGATATTGCCGAAACAGAGGATGTTGCTATACCCGTGAGGTCAGTTGATTTAAATTTTGCACATAATGCATCATCATCTGCTGCTCCAGTTGGTAATCTGTCTGAGGAAGGAGAAAATGACCCTACCTAGGTTATGGAAGATGATGGTGAGGATGACGATGATGAAAATATTGCAATGGAAGATCAACTTCTCGCTGAGGATGCTAGCGCTTCAGACAACGATGATGAATGTGGTATTCCTGAAACTCAAATCCTAGAATATAATGTTGTGGGGGAGTCTCATGTCCAGGAACATGATAACGTCGTGTCCACTCAGTTACTGCCAATTTCGGAAGGTGAGTAAGTAACTGGCTGAAAATATTCATTTATATTTGCAGGTTTTTGGGTTTTAATGTTTAATTTTGTACTTGCAGGTGACGATGTTGTTCCGTTTTGGAAAAACATTCCACATTACACATACATTAATTGGGATCATCCGAGGGAACAAGATTCTAGTCACGAGGTTCAAGTTCTGGCTCAGGCTCAGGCTCAGGTTCAATTAATGGTCCGTGGATAATAAGTAACAAGTTGTATGTGAAGCAAGAATTTGAATCAGAAAAGGAGGCGCAGATGGCAATCAAGAGAGACCTAATGAAAGAACATTAAGAAGATATCGTCCTTAAGAGCACGCCTACCAAATTAAGTATGAAATGTTGTGCGTATGAACAGGGTTGCCCGTGGAGGGTTAGGGTAATAAAACCAACATACCGTGAAAAATGGAAGGTTGCTAAATGGGGTGGAGACCACGATTGCTTGAATGATCATATTTCTCAGGGTCATAGACAGCTTGATGCTGATGTGATTGCTTCACTCGTATTAGATATGTTATTATATTATTTTGTCAAGGAAATTAAATTTATAGTTAGGGTTTAATGTTTAATGTCTAACTTCTAAGGTTGACTGTTAGGAATGATACGAGAGGAGCCATCAGTCTCAATTTCACTTGTTCAGGAGAGGATCACCCATGCGTATGGTTTCAAAGTTTCTTACAGAAAGGTATGCAAAACAAAAAGTAATGGCGATCATGTATGGGGATTGGGAGGAGTCTTATGCATTTTTGCCTAGGTGGTGTGAATATATGCTTCACTTTTCTCCAGGTTTTGTTTATAATATTCAAACATATGATTATTTTGATGCCCACCGACTAGTACGTGATAAACGAGTGTTTCATCGCATATTTTGGACTAATAGACAATGTTGCGAGGCTTTCAATTTTTGCAAACCAGTAATTCAAATCGATGGCACTCATTTGTATGGAAAGTATAAAGGGAAATTATTGATTGCCACATCTCAGGATGGAAATGCTGAATGTTTGCCATTAGCATTTGCAATTGTTGAAGGCGAGACTTTGGAAGCATGGCAGTACTTCCTTGATAACATTCGTCGTCATGTCACGCAAAAGCAAGACATATGTCTCATTTCAGATCGGCATCGAAGCATATTATCTGCTGTGGAGAGTCATCGTGGTTGGCAGCCACCACATGCCCAACATGTGTTTCGCCTTCGCCATATTGCAAGTAATTTTAATCAAAAGTTTCGGAACAAAAAATTGAAGAAGACGATTATGAATTTGGGTATGTTTTGGTCTTTTTTTTATGATGTTGTTTGACATTATTATTCATTGCAAAAAATTATTAAATATTTTTCTCTTTCCAGTTTATACTCCTTCTAAGGTTGATTTCGATATAGCCTTCACAAAATTTCGTGACATTAGTCCTGAGATTGCAGATTAGATTGGTCAGATTCCAAAGGAAAAGTGGACGCAGGCATATGATTTCGATGGACTTAGATATGGCCATATGACAACAAACTTGTCTGAATCCGTTAGCAGGGTTTTGAAGGGTGCAAGAAACATGCCAATAACTGGTTTGGTTAAGCATACATACAGCAGGCTAGTTCATTATTTTGTGGAAAGAAGTCAAGCAGTTGCAGCACAACTTCATGCTTCACATCGTCATTGCAAAAATATAGTTGAATCGATGAAGTTTAATGAGTCCCTTGCACAGGTCACAATGTGCGTACATACAATGTTGATGAAACTGTATTTGAAGTGGACAAGGGTTATGAGAGGTCATATTCTGTCAACCTTCCAGAGAAATATTGTCAATATGGAAAGTTTAAGGCTTTCAAGTACCCATGTAGTCATGCCTATGCAGCGGCACTAAGTGTTCGGTAGAATCCTTTTGGATATGTGGACGATGTGTTCTTGACAGAGAATTTGGTTCATGCATACTCATTTTCGTGGCAGCCAATTGGTAATGAGGCTGCTATTTGATGCTCTCCGGCAAGTATACCGATCGCACAAGTAATAAAGTTCGTCTCCACAGGGATTAGGATCTAATATCAATTAAACTTTCTCTTTAAAGAACGGACGTAATTCAAATAGGGTTTGTGTGACAAATATTGTCAAATTGAGTGAAATTAAAAATAAAGACTTATTTTTGTGTTTTTAGATTGAAAAATAAAATAATAAAATTGAAAATTGATTTGTAGAAAAATATGAGAGAAGCATTGTAGCCACGGTTCATTCACCAAATGATCCCCGCTTTTTACTCCGGATTGATTTATAATAATCATTTATATAATCACTCAGATAAATTATCATCTAAAAAGATTTAGTAGTTAACCCTCAATTCCTTGCAGGTTTAACCCTTTAATCCCATGAGAAACCCCAATTCCTTGCAATGTTTCTCATGGGATCAAGCAATGGGCGCGATAATTTAAGCATCTGCAATCGTATACACGTCTATTCCTAGCACGTATATAGATTGTTATCTTACCCCCTTTCGAGATCAAAACCCCAATATTCCTATCTAGGGTTTTGATCCTCAGAATATCCCCAACTATCAGATTGATCAACTCTAACAAAGGGAATATAAAATTCGCACAGAGTAAAGATAAAGATAATTATATAAATTAAAAACCACAAATCAATCCTTCATGCCAAGGGTTCACATATGGATCGTGACCCTGACTACAATAAAAATGATCTAGCCGATCAACATACTGATCGCTGATCTAAAATTCAACATAAAATTAAAACAAAAGATAAAGAAATACTAGATGTAGATGAAGAACGAAGAACAACTCCAGTGCCTTTCTCCTCCAATCTCCAGATCTGCCTCTTAACCCTGTATCTCTGTTCTTTCTTTTTTCTTTTTTTTCCTGATCTCCAAAGTCTGCTGACCTAATTCAGCAAATGTCACTTTTATAATATTCTTTTCTCCTTCCAAAAATGCCCTCAGAAAACATGGAGATCTGTTCCCGCAAACCGGCGCTGGTTGGTGCCGAATTGGCGCAAGTTTGCGCCACTCCTCCTCTTGGCGCTGGGTGGCGCCACTCTTCATAACAAATGGCGCTAGTTAGCGCCAATTTTACTATTTTTGGGCGCTAACTAGCGCCAACTTTTATTCCTTTTAGGCGCTAGCTAGCGCCAATGCACTGACTTACGGCGCTAGCTTGCGCCATTTCCTTCGTAAATGGGCGCTAGCTTGTGCCAACCTTCTGTGTTATTGCGCTGAGGAGCGCCACTTTCTTCATGAGTGGGCGCTAGGTTGCGCCAAGGTTCTGTCTTATTGCGCTGAGGAGCGCCACTTTGGTGCTACCTCACGCCACTTTGATGCCTTCGCTGCAAAGTTCGTAATCTGGTTCGGTTTTGCGCCAGTTTGGTGCCGACCCGCGCCATGCTTGGAACTCATAGTGTGCTACAACCGTAAAAAATTGCATTAACAGGTTTTTTATAATTCTTCACTTATTTTCCCTGTAAAAATACAATTAAAAGGTGAATATTATTGACATTCAAAGAATCAATATAATTACCAAATATGTATTTAATTCGCTCTCTTATGACTCAATTCTTGTCAATTTTATCACAGAAAAATCACACTTGCCAGAGGCACATCACTATTCCACCTTGGGTAGTCCATTTATCATACCCGACAAATCTATGTTGCGTGCAAAAGGCCGTCCAAAGTAAACTAGAATACGCAACGAGATGGATGAAGTTGAAGCCAGTCAAAGTCGAATTAAGTGTGGTCTTTGTAAGCTACCTGGGCATAATCGCCGCTCTTGTCCTAATCGTTTACCTAATCAGTGATCGACATAAACGTTTGTAATCAAAATGATAGTCACCTTTTACGTGGCTTTATTATGTTGTGTTATCCCAGTCAAATGTTTCATTAATCTAGTAATGTTGAAAAATAAATAACATGCAAGATAAACTACGATGAAAAATGAATAACAATCAATGATAAGCATGCATTCCATGAAATATACAGAAATAAAAGTGTCAAACATATATCACTGCGAAAAAATGTGGTGTCCTAGTACATAACAAACTACGATGGTGGAGGCCATTGCCTGTCTCGTGCCTAACGAGGAGGCAGAAATTTACGTCTAGGAGCTACATGTGGCCCAATGTTTGACTCGGCTGGTCCTGGAACGACATCTGGAATTGCCTATGGTGCTGACTCTGGCTCATGCTGTGATGCTGGCTCATGTTCTAGACCTGGACCAGATGCTGTAACTGGCTGTATAGGAGATGACGTAGACGCATGGTAAGCAGGTGGAGTGGCATCTGTAGGCTAAAATGGTTCCCAATATGGTGTCAAATCTAGGTCCCAATACATATTCTCCATCAGTTCGTCAACATCTCCATGTAACCACAGCTGGTAATCCTGAGTGCTAGTCTCAGCTTGTGTGGTTGGCACGTAACCAGGCGTACTGTGGACTGGACTAGCCTAATATACTGGTCGACTCTGGGAGTCCATGGGTGGACCATGTGTACCTGTCTGCGAAGGGAAAAATGGCACGTCCTGATGCTGAAGAGGACCGTAATAAATGGGCTGAGAATCATATGTCTGCCCCATCATGGGGGGCCTGAAGTATCCAGACATATCTATGCGTGGCCTAGGGGTTTGTATAGGCTCCGGAAGTGGTGCCACTGGCTCTCGATGGCGTCCTAGCCCTCGTCCCTCCTGTTTATGTGTAGGAATGTCAACGTATTAATTTGGCAGCATGAGAAAATAATAATCATAATTTCTCCAAAAAAATATAACATACCTCGTCCCTAGTCAACATGTCTAGAGTCCCCCGATATAGAAGCCGATGCTGTGGTTTAAAGAGGGCTAAACCATTAAACCTGTTAGGCAAAATGAAAATATGCAAGATTATTAATAATTTGTTACAGATAAATTACAGTATAATCCTCAAACAAATGACACATACTGGTGCCCGAAGTGCCACTCTAGGTGAGTAGGCGGAGGAAGAGGAGGAGCAATAGGAGGAAATCTGGTCCACGACCATATCTGCAGCAGTATATGACATCCACCCATGTCTGATTTGTGCGGGTCAGTAAGCTAGAATAATTGTCTAAACAATTGTGCGAGAACAGCAGATCCCCAACTGTATTGTCCAATGTCATCAAAACCTCCTGCAAGCAACGCAATGTAGCGACATCCGACGACGCTACCTCCAGATTTGTCGCATAGAAGCCATGATCCCAACATATGCGCAATGTGTGCCTTAGTAAAAAATATAACCTGTTGTGGATCCGCAACAACTGCAGCCCAATGCGCATAATGTCTGTCTAAATATGCGAGCTTGACATCCCCGTACGGCTTCTCTGAAACGAGCGGGGCGTGACCAAACACCTCTCCGCACAGTTCTCGCCAGTTGGTGGATGTAGCACCCGTAACCACTTTCCCATCAGTCGGCAATCCCAATATAGCTGCAACATCCTGCAACGTAATGGTCATCTCGCCCCGCGTCATGTGGAACATATGTGTCTCTGGTCTCCACCTCTCCACCATAGCACTGATCAGCATGGGATCAATCTGAAATAAATGCAGACATTTATTATCAAAATAAACGTGCTTAAGCATACACTTAGTTTATAACGTTTATTATTAAATTAGAATTCACATGACCGGTACTTTCTTATATGCGTACCTGAATATGCCGCATGCGGGCGACATGTAGGAAGCCAGCCTGCTGCAGGTAGTCTTCCACGACATCAAGAATAGCATCAGGAGATGGCCCCCCTTGATAACACCGTGTCGAGTCTTGCACTGGCGACACTTCTCGTTCCACACAACCTGTGAAACGTGTGTGCGCTGCGTGCGCCTCCTAAGTACGTCCCACCTGTATGGTCCTAGAAGCACATGGGTCCTGGGATCCGAAGGCTCGGCCTGAGCCTCAGTATCGGATGTAGACCGAGGTGACTCCGACGATGACGAGTCAGCCATAATACTGTACTATACACAATAATAAATTAATTGATTTTATTAATATATTCAAAAGTCATTACATTAATTACATGTGTTACAAAAATTAACTAATTACATGTGTTACAAAAAATATTAATTTGCACGTGTTAAAAAAAATTAATTACTTGTGTTACAAAAAATATTAAATTACATTTGTTACAAAAAAAATGACAATTTACATGTGTTAACAAAAATATTAAATTACATTACCTACAAAAAAAGATTTAATTAAATGTGTACAATATTCATATGTCACTAATATATTTCACAGTTACTTTTGTATTTCACAGTCACTGTTGTATACCACAATCACTATTATATTCCTAGGGTTTAAGACACTACTTTAACATATTCCTAGATCACTATAATAACAGTTATATGCGCAACACTTTAAATTACTATTATAACATATATCATATTATAATTAACAATTTGGTAAATACATGGGGCATTGCCCCACGAAACAGACAAAACAAAACAAAAGAAAACAAACAATAACAAGAAAAAGCAAGACAGAAAGAAAACTAAAAACCATCGACTCAGAAGAAACAAACTCAGCATCTTCCAGCTGGAGTGATGACTCCCGGATCCAGCATATCAGCAGTAAGAAGATTAAGTAGCTCACTGTGAGGGGATGTAATAGTGGATAAACCAAAAGGATCATCCATTGCTTTCTTCGCTAGCCAGTCCGCACAATGATTACAGGTCCTAGAAATATGCTTCAACAAGACATACCAATCCTTATTGAGAGCAGCTCGAATCTTAGTTACCAGAGGTAGCTTTCGAGTGTCATTACCAGTCATGGTAAGAAGGCCAATGGCTTGAGCAGAATCTGATTCAAGAATAATTTTCTTCCAACCAGATTTCCAAGCAAACTCCAACCCATGTAAAATAGCCCAGAGTTCAGCTTGCAAAGGGGAGCAGGAACCAATAAAGACAGAGAAACCAGAAACCCAATTCCCCTCCCAGTCTCTCAATAATCCCCCACATGCAGCTCTCTCATTAGAAACTGCACCATCAACATTTAATTTTAAATAACCTTGAGTTGGAGCAATCCAGGCAGGGGAGGATCTGATGGGGGATAATTAACAATTTGATAAAACAAATATGAAGACTTACTAGTTCGACACGGCTTCGCCGCGCAAAATGCTCCATAAATAATCTAGAGATGCTCCATAAATAATCTAGAGAGAAGGCAAAGCAACTTTAGAGAGAAGGTGTGAGATGGAAAAATGGAAATTTTGGGGTTTTTATAGTTCAAGCAATTCACGCATGGATTGGGCGTGAATTGTCACGCCTCCTTGGGCGTGAATCTCCAACAATTCCCGCCTCACTTTGGCGTGAATTCTCCCGCCCATTTTGGGTACGAATGACTGCAATAGATCCAAAAATTAGTTTTCAAACTGCTACCAATTCGTAATTAATTATTAAAAGTGTAATATTTTAATTTTTTGCCGACATTTCAGTCTTAATAGTCTGATTACTTTTTGAAATATGTTAAAACTGTAAAAAAAAAAAAACAAATTGTAATTTTTTGCTTTACATAATTGACTGTAAAAAATAGTCTGATTACTTAATAGTCAATTATACATTAACCGTATATAAAAGCATTGTTGATCGACAACTTGTCCTATAAAAACTTGAGAAAGAGCGTATAAATTGCATAGTAAAACTTCTTAGATTTATACCAAAAAAAAAAAAAAAATCTTAGGTTTTTTTTAAAGTAAACAACTTGTTAGATTTTTAAATCAAACATGATATTATTATCGGATTTGCATTCATCATTTAACATGACACAAAAAAAGTCTCCTACGCACAACATTTTGTTGGCCCACACTTTTTGAAGCAAAAAAAGAAAAAAAAACTAAGGCACACGAAACGAATCTCTATAACATTACACAATCATTTTTCCGACAGCATAACTCTTATAAAACCCTATTATTCGTGTATATAGAGGATAAACTTATACCGATATAAAAATAATAAGTCTTATATCCAATTTTAACAATTAATTTTCATACATCTAACGGTTAAGATTTATTGAGTCATATTGATTAATATGGCCCAATAAATCTTAACTGTTAGATATATGAAATGATTTGGTTTAAGACCTATATATATATATATATATATATATATATATATATATAATATATATATGAGTTTATCATCTATCATTTAACATGACAACGAAAAATTTCCTACACACACAACATTTTGTGGGGCCCGCAGCAAAAAAAAAAAAACTCTGGCACGCAAAACGAATCTCTATATCATAACACAATCACTTTTCCTACGATATAACTCTTGTAAAACCGTATATAAGATCTCGTATGGATCAACGTTTTCCGAATACACTGCCACATGGCACATTAGATGCGTCATTCCACATAGTGCCATACAAATGAAATGATTGATTTGTACACATAACATCGTTTACGCATACAAAATCTGTATTTTTTAAATATATTTTTTTGATAATTTTTTATTTATTTACTATTTGGAAAACAGAGTCAAAACTATCTGCAAATTATATCATAATTGACAAATTAAGCTGTGTTGGCAAAATATTCCTGCATTGCATAAATTCAAAACCCACTAAACCAAACTGACACCAAACAAGAATTAGCTCCCCTCACGAAAGATGTAAAGGCAACTTGTGATCTTACTTTTCAAACTAATTCAGAGTTATGAACATAAACTAAAAAGTGTTACCATGAAATCAGGCATGAATTGCTACCATAGAAAGATGTAACATTTATACTTGTGTGGGGTACAAATATCGCGTTGCTGAATTATTAAATTGCACAACTAAATCAAAATTGAACCACATAATTGTTGAAATGCACAGTTGGATCAGAAATAATTTTTGACCCAAAGATGCAACTTCAAGGTATATGGCCATCTAGCTTGATATTTTTTTTCTATTGATCTATCAGACATAAATCACTGCGGTCTTCAAAACAATTAGTTCCTTTTTTGGCCAGAGGCTTCAAATTGCATTAAAATTACAAAGCCATAAAATCTTGGCAAACATGCCGGAATGTAGTCACAGTACATGGCAGGAAGGGGGAGGTGAGCAGCTTCACCAACCCTACAAAATCATATAACTCAATTCCCTTTAGGACTTTATATAACTTAAATTACAATAACTATTAGCTACCCTAAATTGTCAACTATGTTAGACAAAATTGGAATGTTGAATGAACCAATCTATTAATAGTTTTGCAGTCTCTAGGATAAAGTCATCGCCAGGCCATATATCCTATGATCCAAAAGAACGCTGCACCCAGTATGCTAGAAATTGTTTAATACGGTTTAAATTTCCTGGCGGCTCTCAATTGCTGCAGGCGTTTTTTGTCCTCCTCAAATTTGCTCTGCAACGTCATGATCTCTGCAAGCAAAGCATAAATGGTTAATCTCAGTTTGATCGCTGACAAAAACAATACAAAATCTAACGATTTAAAATGTTACAATTACGATAGCATGTAGAATAAGATGCAAGATAGGGGACCAAAGTTCACAATGACCAAGTAATTTCAGACAGAAACCATAACCCATGAGTCCATGAACTCAACAGAAAATTATATAGTACCTTAAGCCGTTACAACCAGCATTACTGCCAACATTATTTGCTTGTGCTCAGGTAAAAAATCTTCACTTACTAACAAAATTGGATTAAATTATTAAGCAAAACAAAAGTAAAACTCAATAAAATCTTTGACCCTAGACAGTTGAATGAGGGAAAGGTCAAAAAGATAATCCAGCATTAGAATAGAACAAGAAAATTCTTATGTCCTTTTTTGTTAATTAAAGAGGAACTCATCGAAAAGGAAAAAATGTAGAGACATCAGATAAGAAATATTCTTGGAAAAAGCAAATAGACTATAGATACAAACAGAAAAACAACAAAAAAATAAAACATCAGCTTCAGTACATACTAATATTTGAAATGGACCCTCTCATGTGTGTTTTTTACATTAAAGTGTCATGTGAGGATAGATAGACACAAAGAACCTAACCAGGGCCCCACAAAATTTTGTGTCTATGTTTATCTTCATATTGCAAGGTCATGTGATAAACTTCGTTGAAAAGATCCATTTCCTCCAACATTTTTGTTCTACATTTGATTATTAACTAATTGCTTCAACACTAAGTTTTTACGATAATAAAATAGCTGAAGATAGCGTAAATAGTGGTCTTACCATTTCTCTGGGCTTCTTTTTTTTGAAAGCGGTAAAAATCTAGTCCCACTTCTTTATGCTTCTTTTTGGCCAATTTGTTCTCCACAGCAGCTTGGGCAACAGAGCCCACAGCCACTCCACTTTCAGAGTCGGTAGTTTTCTTCCTCCCCTTCTGGTGCACAACAACAGTCCAACCCCCTTCTGCAGCACGGGCTTCTCTCTCTCTTCTTTCCTGCATTGAAAACAACTGCTATCTTAAACCAAACATAAGGAAGAAACCAAGAAATAAATGTTGTATCACTTAGATTTTAATTTTTACTTTGGAGTGTAAAGTATCTAGAAAATCCGAGAAACGGACTAATTTAATATAACTCAACAACATATAAGCTGGCTCAGGCTTCAGCCAGATTCAAATGGAAGGGGAATTCAAATACTGATTTTTGCACAGAGGGATTGTATTCCAAAATTCCATTTCCAAAATATTTGGAATGGAATATGGTATCAAAGATTATGTTTGGACTTTGGAATTAAAATTGTCACTGGTCAACAGTATGATTGTTGACTGGTGATAATCCCGCAATGATGATGACTAGTGGAGTGTTGATGGGAATTTTTTTTGGAATAGTAGGGAAATGTAATAGATAGAGAAATGATTGGAAAGTGAGATAAAGTGAAATAGGTAGAAAAATGTAAAAAAAAGTTGTTTGGTGGGGGAAAATTAGGTAACTTTATGAAATCTAACAGTGCATTAAAAGTGAGATAACCGGTTTTCCGAAAATCCCACCTTCAAATTGGGTTTTTGAACAATGAAGATGTTTCTCATAAATCCATACTTCCTAGTGGATGTTTCATCAGTTAAGGTACTGGCAGGCAGCGCTCAAATTGATCTCTCAGGTAAAGACGGTCAACAGGCTTGCCGCATTAATGGTATTATTTCATTTGAGAATTACTCTCTTCTTTCTTGATGTGTCATATTGTATACATGGCAGGTACACATGAAGTATAATGAGTTACACTGCCTAGACAAGAAAAAGCAACCTCAGCTAAAAACATAACCCAACAGAGAGAGAAGATCAAATGGTTAACAAGAACAAACAACACAAAAAACAACTTTTGACATCGTACTTGTCTTCAGCATTGCTAGCTATGAGAAATATTTCTATTCATCTCAAGCTAGATGTTCCATATAATACAAACGGGCATGATACCCATATCTTAAGACCTTTCAAGAACAAGACACCATCCTCCAAAACACAAAAGCTCACTCAAATGAAGACATCACCCAATGCATAACGCAAAGGGGAAGCATTAAAACTAATACCAAGTTATTAAATTGCAGGTTGTATCATGTGAAGCAGCCACAATATATCGATTGCTGTGACTGCCACAATTACATCAAGCCATGATTGTGACTCAATTGGCCCATATCAACCTGCAAAGGCCACAGTCCAACCTGACCACAACATCACTACAACCACCACACACACAACGTGGAATCTCGGGTTCCTGTGTTCAAGTCCTCCTTTGGTAATGAAGAGAAATTTTACTTGTTATTTTTTCAAAGCCTAGAAACTGGTATAAGAATTGACATCTCCACTTAAATAATATATTAATCAACATCAACTTAGACATACATACAAAATTCAAGCCGGGATAAGATCACCACACACACAACTCTATTTCAGTGCCACTTCCATTTGGCAAGAAATCTGCAGAAAGTATCCAAAATTCAAAGCAACAACTACAAGTGCATCCCAACATTCTGTTCTGATCCTAAAGGTGTTTCTTAATTAAATTCTTCTTAACTGTAAATGTAATATTAGCATAAGATATAAGGGAAAATAAAGGATGTTCAAATGAGTCTCAATACGAGCCAGGGGCATAAATGTAAGAGGGTCAAAAGTCAAAACATTTACCTCTTCCAATTTTTCCTCATGAGCAGTTATAAAGTCGTCAATCTTTTGTTGCAATACATTCAATCCTTGTCTACTTTCATGGTATTCCATGATCCACTCTGTAGTTTAAGTAACCCTCAGTCAGAAACTTACCAGATATGAAAATTAATTTACAATAGCATATAATATGCATAAAAATAAAAAAGATGCATCTCAATCCAACTTCCGAGAGGACATAAATAGCTTGAATATGCCGCAGTAACAGTACAAAATACAAGCCACTATCCATGTATCATGCAAATAAATATTTCAGGCACACAATATTCAGAGATTCTAAACGAATGTAAATAATCCCCTCAATTTAACAATTCATACTTTTCATTCCTTTTGAGCAGTCCTCATCTCCAGAAGAAATAACATAAATCTCATCGCGATCAGGGCCCCTTCCCTTTTCTGGTGACTTTTGAACCCCCTCCTTTTCAAGACTCTCTTCCTTTTTCCTCTTTTTCTTATTTTTCTTTGACCTACCTACAAGAGAAGAAAAAGAAAACTCCATCAGGAAAATGAATGGATAACTTCAGGAGTGTCATCTCAGTACGCAACAAATAAATAAATAAACCAGAAAATGTTTTTAATACAGGGTTTAATTGCTGCTCCAATATCAGCATCTCCATGCTCCTTATAGTCTTGGATCTCTTGAGCTTCAAAAGAACAATCGGTTGCTACGCATTCTGATAAAAAAAAGGAGAAAATTTGAAGTTCAACATACCGTATGCCATATTTTGCAACAAACATTAAAAAACAAACGTCCAATTCTATGCTTATTAGCAGCAACATATCTCGTCCACACGGTGCTACAAGCCCACAACCACCAACTCACCAATTTTCTCTTCTAAATCAGCTTCATGCTTTGGTCTTTGCCTTCCAACTAGATTTTTATCTTTATTCTTCCTTTTTTTATTGATTTCTGATTTCTCCTTTTTCTTCTCCCCAACTTGCATTCTACTATCCACTGAATTAGGATATGCAACATATCATAATAAAACAGTTATTTCAGTGATAACTCAACAAATTAAGGTCAAATTCAAATTCAAAAAAAAAAAAGGTGTACCTTCAATATTCAATGTACTATATGTCTCAACATCAGCATTTTTTTCCTTCTTCCTTTTTCTCTTCTTCTCCACAGTACGTTTTCCTGTTTTGCTTTTCTCTTTCATCGTACCAAAAATTCAATCTGGAAACCACACGAGAGGCCAGCATTCGATTACTTTTAATCCAATGTGGTCAATAAACGATCAAATATAATAAAATTGAAAACATTAAATCGATTGAAGCAATACTAAGAGAAAGAAAAATCGCAGAGTTTGATAAAAGAAGGGGGTAAAGTGAAGGAAAATACTACAAATTGGCTTGTGAAACAAACTATACGGTCGATGATTTTTATTTTTTTTCTTCCGCGCGTTATTGGAAGGAAAGTGTGAAGGAATTGAGATGTTCTACTGTGAAGAGACGAAGGGAAATTGCAGCCTCTAAAAGCCTAACATAGACAAGGCAGCACCTTCTATGTTATGGTTTAGGGTTTAAAGTCGTTTTAAAAAACTATTTTCAGATAAAAAAATCCGGACGGAATCTTTCGATACCGATCAAATTTAACTGTTAATTCTACTCATGATTAATGTGGTAAAAATTTTCGGTGATAAGTATATTATTCTCCTAATTTTTCATGTTTCATTAGATAATTTATCTCATGCAATACATAAGAAAAATGAATAAGACCCACTAAGAAAAAGAAAAAAAAAAAAAGTGAATTCCATCACTTTTTTATATTGTAAAGGCCCAAATTGGTCCCGACAAAAAACTCGGTGCCCAAATTAGTCCCTCACAAAAATAAACTCATTAGATAGTGCCCAACAAAGTGAAACAGGACTCACGTTAGTCCTTCTGTCAATCCAAAACTGACGGTGTCAATGACGGTGATGATGTGTAACGTTAAGTGACATGTTGAAGGCCACGTGGGTTGAGGAACGACGTCGTTTTGAGAGTCTCATACACATTGGACAGACCATTTTTTATTAAATCCAAAATTGCCCCTCACCTAACCGTTAGACACTTTACCATTTCCCTCTCTTCTAGCTTCGACGCTCCATTGTTGAGAAGGAAGGAAGAAGACCATGGAGTAAACACTCGCCTGCGTTTGGAATACTACAAACTTCTTCAACAATGGAGGGAACCAGTGGAAGACAAAGAGAACTTGGGTTTCTTGTGAGGCTGAGCCTTCCGTACAAAAAGGTAAGAGTATTTATATGTTGAAACATTTTTATATTGTTCTTTGTCATCCTTTTGCTTGTGGTCCCCATATTGTTCCCCTTTGTTGAATGCTTGTTTTTTTCTGCATGCGAAGTGGATATTGTGGTCCATGTTTACATTTAGGGTTTTGTGTTAAAGATTGTAACTACCGGGTGGTGTGGTCCCTGTTTTAGAAAAATGGGCCATGGTTGACCCAGTATCAATTAAAAACCCATGGTAATATATGGAAAAAAAAGTCAGCATCCATAAAAAAATGTTGGTTTAGGGTATTGCTTTGTATTGTTTAAGTGGTCTACAATCATGGTGGTATTTTAGTCAGAGATGAAGATGGAGCGATGACTTATATAAATGGAAGGGTGGACTCATTGCCAGATATGGACATTGACTACTGCAATATCTGTGACCTTGACACCATGTTTAAGCAATATGGGTATGAAAAATGCAAGAGGATGATGTGGCTACAGCCTGGGGTAATCGATTTGGAATAAGGGCTCAGACCTCTTAGTATAGATTCGGATGTGCGTGCCATGTGAGAGGCTGCTTTAGGGAATGGCAATGAGATGCATGTTTACTTTTAGGACTGCATCTCAATTCCCGATTTTGCTTCACCTCAACATGACAGTGAAGAGGATAATGTCATTAATTCAACATATAATGAGGACCATGAAGAGGTTGATGATGGGGTCAATTCACATGAAGGGTGTGCACAAGGTGATGATGGGTCAAAGAAAATGAAGACCATGCACAGGCTGTTGATGACCTGAATTTACATGATGATGGGATTAAAGAAAATGAAGAAAATGCACAGGCTGCTGATGGCTTGAATTTACATGATGATGAGATCAATTCGGACCATGATGAAGAAAGTGCAGAGGATGCTGGTAATGGTTCTGAAGATGATAATGCAGATGATGACCATGCTTCCTCACACTCAGATTCATATGAGAGTGCAGAGAATGAGGTATACAAGCCTCCCCCACATGGTGTTGAGGATGATTCAGAAGATGATGATGAGGTCAATGTGCCATTGGTAGAGAAAAAAGGCCTGCAAAACAGACCCCAAGGAGGAAGGCAGTCAAGAAGGATGCCCCAATTCAAGACTCTGAATCTGAAGAAGTTGATGAAGAGGAAGACATAATGTCATTTGAGGAAGAAGGATATATCAATCTGTCTGAGGAGTTGAGGACTCCTCCTTCAAGTGATGATGATGAGAATGTTAGACCTGTTTTGCCAAAGTTCAATGACCAAGCTTCTTTTGGGCATGTCTATTTAGAACTTGGTATGGAGTTTATGAATCTGGACCAATTTAAGTGTGCAGTAAAAGATTATAATATCAGTCTTGGGAGGAACTTCATATGGGTTAAGAATGACAAGGTCAGAGTAAGGGCCAAATGCAGTGTAGAAGACTGTGAATGGATGGTGTATTGTGCCTGGAACCCCAAGCAAAGCACATTCCAAGTTAACACTTTTAACGAGACTCATACATGTTGTAGAGTCTTCAAGAATAAAGGGGTTACACGAGATTGGGTTGCCAAGAAACTAGAGAAGAGAATACTAACACAGCCCAAGATGACCAGGACAGAGGCATTTGAGCACATGAAGGAGGAATACAATGTTCATTTGGATATGAAGAAAGTAAGCAAGGCTTTGAAAAAAGCAAAGGGAACCATTGAAGGTTGTGAGAAAGAACAATATAGAAGACTAAGAGAATATCCGGCTGAGCTGTTGAGGAGCAACCCTGGCTCTAGTTGCAAATTGCAAGTCACCCCCAACCTATTCCACAAGCATTGCCAATATTTGACCGAATGTACATCTGCCTTGATGTTTGTAATAAGGGCTTCAAAGCTGGATGCAAGCCCTTAATTGGGTTGGATGGTTGCTTTTTGAAGGGCTATTATGGGGGTCAATTATTGAGTGTTGTGGGTGAAGATGCAAACAAGCAATTTTATGTGATTGCCTATGCCATGGTTGATAGTGAGACAAAGGACAATTGGAAGTGGTTTTTGACCTTATTACAGGAAGATTTAGGGGATCATGGAGTATTTGGTTGGAACTTCATATCAGATCAACAAAAGGTAAAGCTTTTTTGCTTGTGCTTGTTACAGCAACCCTTTTTTGCTTTTTTGACCTTATGCTTGTGCTTCCATTCATTTCACGGCAATGATAGCAATGACAAAAACCAGAAAATGTATAGGTGATGATATGACTGTATCCAATGACTGTATTGACCTTGTGTTGGTCTTCATGACTGTATTCAATGTTGTATTGACCTTGTGTTGGTCTTCAGAAAATGCAAGTTGAAGGTTGCTAGCAATTCTTGGACACCAACATGGACTGGAAACTTGGTCCAAGAACTGTATGAAGTATCTGGAAAGGGTCAACGTGTTGGGGCGAATTTAACTCAACAACCTTGTAGTCATAATGTTTGACAGCTGACTGAATTGCCTTGTGAACATGTCATTGCTGCCATTGCACACAAGAATGAACCTGTGGAAAATCATGTTCACCAATGGCTGACAGTGGATGCTTTGTATGCTACTTATGAACACACACTCAACCCAATCAATTCCCAACAATATTAGCCAGCTTGTGATGCCCCAATACCACTTCCTCCACGCTTGAAAAGGCCTATTGGACGTCCTAAAAAGCATCGCAAGAATGATCCCACTGAAGAGCTTATGAAGACCAACAAGAAGCTTAGAAAGACTTGCACACTTCAATGCTCCAAGTGTGGTGAGACTGGTCATTACCCGAAGACATGTAAGGGACCTACTGGTGGATCAAAGTCAAAGACAAAACCGGTTAATGTTGAAGTAGGCCAGTCAAGGATAGTTGAAGAAATCATCATGAGCATGAGTCAGGGCTGCCCTGCACCAGAGACAAGCATCCAGCATGCAACAATTGCAGTTGAACCAAGAGCTTCAAGAGGTAGCAGCCCACCTCCATGTACTCCTGCTGAGGTAGTGACCAGTGAGACAGTAGTTGCAGCTAGCAGTGGCACCAAAGCCAGATTCATGAGCTTCATGTCTACACCAGGATTCAGGCCACATAGGCCAGCCCCACATAACTGATTTGGAATTGTAATTACTGACATTAGGCCAGTTCGAATGTGATAGTTGGCATTTTTTTTAATTAGGACGGTTCATTGGAATTGTAATTAGGCCAGTTATTTGGAATTAGTTTGGTTTTGGCCCTGTTCAAATGATTCACAAATGGCTTTTTTTTTGTATGCCTCTGGTTATGGCCATATTAAGTAAAAACACTTAGTTTTTTTGGAGGACAATCGTGTTGGTCTGAATGGTATATTATGCCAGTTGTTTTTTTGAAGTTGTAAGTACAATCTGATGAAATCAATGGAATATGTTGTGTTAAATTCTATATCTTTGTTGTCATTACTCTTTTCATTACTGTCATTAGTAATTGAACTGATACATCTTGCTTCTTAGTTGAGGTTTTGGTCCAAGATTGTTTCGGTCTTCTTACAATCTCTCTGTTTTCATTGCTGTCATTTCTTGACATTACAACTTATACTGATACACTTTTATGTTTCTATAAATAATTGTTCTTATATTTTGTACGTTGCTGTCATTATGGGGTCCATGTGTAAACATACCTGAACTTAGCACATTGGTCCCTGTTATGTACCTCATAAGTCCTCAACATTTTTTATCAAGGACCTTTTTAGTCTCTATTTTTTTCTACACTAGGCCACATTGGTCCCTAACAATTTCTTCGGGGTCCTTTTTAGTCCCTGTTATACATGACAGTGACACAAAGGCCACAAGTCCCTGTTACCAAACCCACTGGTCATTCCCCCCTTCTGTATAATTCCCTCCAACCTTGTTGCTAGTGTTCATACAGTCTTTTGCATTTTTAATTAGCATTTCCAGTTAACTTAATACTGCGTTTTGTGCTTTCAGAACAATCAAGTTCAAGGACATTAACCAAATTATATACATCCTTCATGAACAAAATCTCATTACATCCCAACACTGGTCCTTCCGTTACAAAGAAGCATACATATTATAGATTAAAAATCAACATTTCACTCCACCCTACTACAAAGATATATACATATTACAAAGACAATGATAATGGATCCAACAAACACCCTAGCACACCTACACACATGCATCATTTCCTTCTCAACCCTTTCAAAGTCTGCCTACATCTTCATTGTTATGTCTTTAATCTTTATGCATTGCTCATTAATCTTCTTTTTGTGGTCATTCACCTCCAGCTGCAGTTCATCATTGAGCTTCATGTCCAAAAAGTTCAACTTGAATTCCATTTCAGCTACATTAAACTCCAGCTTGTTAATTGTCCAATCTTCCAGCTCCATGGTATCAGATGTAGCATCATCCACCCATGTAAAAAAGTTACAGAGTGGCTTCTTTTCCTAAACCAAATTCAACAATACAATTAATAACATTGACATTAGAAAAGGGACGCATGAAAAAATCAACCTCACCTTGAAGTTGGGGCACCCAAAAAATGATCTATTGGGGTTTCTAGGTGTCTTGGAGGTGTAAACAACATTGTGCCTCCCACATTTACACAATGGAGCAGCTCACCTTCTTCCACTTCTGGACCCAAATGAACTACTTGAGCTCCCCCTTCCAGAAGACATTTTCATGGCATAAAAACTAAGAATAACCCTAAATCGTACCGTATACATCCACCTTCACTAAACAGTCAATCAATTTTTCCCAAATTCATGCGTTCAATCTTCGATTCAATGTCATGCTTTCTGGTTTAAGATTGAACCCTAACAAACAAACGACGACGTTCCTTGGATGAAAGAGAACTGGTCTATCCAACGTGTATGAGACTCTCCAAACGACGTCGTTCCTCAACCCACGTGGCTTTCAGCATGTCACTTAACGTGACACATCATCACCGTCATTCACACCGTGAGTTTTAGGTTGACAAAAGGACTAACGTGGGTTCTGTTTCACATTGTTGAGGACTATCTAACGAGTTTATTTTTGTGAGGGACTAATTTGGGCACCGTGTTCTTTGTCAGGGAACAATTTGGGTCTTTACTCCTTTTTTATATTTTGTATAAAATAAATTATTTTATGTAACATGAGAAACTATATTCTCATTTATTATACTTAATTACTCTTTAAAAATAAATTGCTCTCAAATATTATAATAATATTAGGGTGAAAATTTATTTCAGAAAATGAAATTTGTCTTTATAAGATGATTTGTATTGCAAAATTAGTATATGAAATATTCACATGCAGTTGTTTAATAACTTTTATACTATCATGCTTTAATTATATTTTATATGAGAAGAAATCCGTGTATATGCATGCATAAGACATTAAAGTTATTTAATAATTTTATATAAAAAATGATTTTTATCCGTCCAGTAGTTGAACTGTCACTATTTGTCATCTTGATTATTTATGTTAAATTTTGTAAATATGGAACAAGAATAAAAATATAATCAAATGAAATACCAAAAAAATATATATATATATAATCAAATGATTCTTGTTTTCATGTATTTCAAAACTATATATCATGTTAAACTTGATGTATATATGAATGAAGTATTAAATAATTTTGAATTAATATAATGTTTTATAAGTATATTTGTTCAAAAAAAATTAATGTTTTATTAGTATGATTTATATGATATTAACTTTTAATCTAAAGGTTTATTTTGATTGTACTAAAAAAAGGTGAATTTTGAACTAAAATTATCCGCGAAAAAGTTATCCCCATAAAAACAGATCATTTCTCCTTTTTTATATTGATATTGACATTGGAAAAGAATAAGAAATGAAGAAAGAGATAAAAAGAATTACAATTCAAACCGTGGTTAAGGCTATCGAGTTATCAAATCGCAATTCAAATCAACAATCGTTAAGTTAATTTTTGAATCGAAGCGTATCAAATTAAGGTTTAAAGACACCAAAAAAAATTAAAATATAAATTATACACAATATTTAATAAAATGGGCTACCACAGCCTTAGATTGTATAGTTTTTGTTTTGTTTTCCCTTATTTCCACACAAAAAAAAAAGAGTACGAGGCAATGGATTTTTACAAGGAGCAGTAGCTTTGGGAACTAGCAAGGCTCAATGGCACTCTTCGTGACGAGGGTTCTTCTGTGTCCGGTTTTGTTTAACCTTTCCATAACAGCCTTGGTATAAAGAGGGCCAAGACCAGGGGGTAATGTGTGCTAAAGGGTGAGAGGGATTTTGGAGCTTGTGTTAATTTTCTACAACAACATTTTATCAAGCCACAAGTGATGTTGTAATATTTTTTCAATGCATTATTGGTGACATATTTTGGGCTCTCAGGTGCAGATTATATATTTGTGTAAATTTTATTTAAAAAAAAAAAACAATGGTAAGTTTTTATGCATTTCATAGGTGTATTTGCTTTGTGATCGTGTCTTAATAGGAGTGTCAAAATAGGTAGGTTTGACTCTTTAACCAGGATGACGTTAAAAATTATGAGATTGATTAGTAAAATTAAAGAAAAAAAATACGATGACTAGAATTAATTTGGTCTAGTCATGAGTTAGTCTGCAATTGTATAAAACTAGTATTGTTGATTATTTTAATTAATTAGCTTTTTAAGCTTTCTTAAATTTATTTTAAAAAATTTATTAATTTTGAATCTTTTATAATAAATTAGTTTTTTTGGTCATGTAAGTTAATTAAATAAAATGTTTAATAATAATATTTTAGAATTTGACAGATATCAAAGTCTTCCCAAAGGAAAAGAATTCCTAAATCCAACAAATCAATAAATTGATAGCTAAAATCACTGTGATCCCAGATAACCAAAGTCATTGTGAAGAATCTGACACTAATGTTGCAATAGTAAATGCCATAGCTGTTTTAGGCATTAAGACAGTCTTCCTTAACATTGCTATGAATGGAACAACTACATGGATAGCAGCAAAACATGATGGTGAAAATTTCTTAGTATGTTGTCTTCATATACCAAGGGAATATTAGCTGCCATACCCAAGATCCCAATCACAAGAACTTTTGTAGCTAAGGACTGAGGGTGGAGGTTCTTTGCAAATGCAATTTGTGCTAGAACTTCCCGGGCTGCAACTATTGCTGGTGGACACTTGCATTTCATGCCTAGAGGAGGCTGAATAGCCTTTGCAACAAGTGGAAGGATATTGCTAACTACGTGTTATGACTTTGCAATTAGGCTGTTCCCGTTTTGCAGCCACTCATTGCCTGTTGCCTCATGCTTTATTAACTATCCTGAATATCAATTAAATTCAATACACATCAGGGAACCTAGAGGAGGCTGAATAGCCTTTGCAACAAGTGGAAGGATATTGCTTACTGCGTGTTATGACTTTGCAACTGGGAAGTTCCCGTTTTGTAGCCACTCATTGCCTGTTGCCTCATGCTTTATTAACTATCCTGAATATCAAATAAATTCAATACACATCAGGGAGATTGAAAAAGTAATCCATAACATGATTGAAAGTTGTTCTGTTTTAAAATGTTTAAGAATAAATATCTCAGTGATTCTCTCCAACTACACAAGGATTTGTTAATTTCTCTTTCCTTATAATAAAAAAGAAAATGAAAAATCTAGTAAGCCCAAACATATTATTTATAATTTTAAAACCTTAAGAAGGAAACCTTCCAATGGAAAATGATTTGGCCATGGCCAGAATAGTAGACAGAATGTAATATATACCTGTGAAGAATGTTCTTTTTTGATGATTTAGGTTTTGTTATCTGGTTGTTACACTTCTCAAAAAAGGAATCAAAATTGAATCCGCCAAATCCAAATGATGATAGACTAATAGTTGTTGCCCTTGCTGCTAAAGGATTGAATTGGAATTTGGGAAGCTCAGGGCTCAGACTGCACTTTCTTTGAATGGATATTTAAGCATAGAGTTCATTAATATCTCTAGTAAAGAAGTCCATTCTTCATCTTCAAATCTAAAAGACCTGCAAAAAGAGGGAAAACATGTATAAGAAATACTTCATGGGATTATAGGTAAGAGACATAAATTGTGGAGGAGTCAATGAATTCAATTTACAGAATTCTTACAAACAAAATTAAATGAAATCTCAACACTACAAGGTCTAAGCATTTAAAATTAGACTAAATTATTGAAATTCTTCTAGCAGTCAAATCCAAATATACACACACTAACCTGTGAAGTCCACATCAGGATTCAAAACCTAATATTGAACCCATAAGATATCACAGAGCAACATTTATTTTTCTATTTTTTTAAGTCTAGTTAAAGAGAAAATTACTCTAAACTTATCAAAACTTGAACTTTGGACTCCAGTTATCCTAACCTCTTGTCATATAATCAAACAGAAAAGGCTAGCATTAAATCTCATTGGTCATTACAGATTTAAGCAAGTTGAGAATTCTCATTTGTCAACTTGTATTAGTTCACAACACTCGGTGTTCTACAATCTCATATCTTTTGCATCCCTAGAAGTCAACTCAAGGGCAAATTCCAATTAATATTCCAGATTCAGCCCCAATACAACAACCCATTAAAAAATTTACACAAACAAATGAAAGATAAGTATAATAACTCCAACCCATTTTAAAAAAATCCCTATTAAATTCAAAACGGGTGGAAAAATCGAAACTTTTCAACAATAGACCTCAAAAAAAAAAATAAACCCCAAAAAAGAAAAAAAATCAAAGGAGAAAAAAATGGCGAATCACCCAAATTAACATATGAAAAACTCCAATCAAATTGCCTCACAACAGAAAAACATAATCAATCAGCACCAGCAACAAAATAAAAAGGAGAAAAAAAAAGACTCAAGCATTAAAGGAATAATAAAAAACTGTAGATGTGTACCTTTCGGAGATTGCAAGAGGCACACAAAGAGGGAAAAAGGTTAAGGAAGCAAGGAATGGGAACGTGGTAAGTGAAAGAGATGCGTAACAGCTGCACAAAAGAAAGAAGAAGAATGTGCTTCTCTTTTTGTCTCTTCTTCCAAAATATTAAACACTCACAGATTTGTAATGACAGCAACAAGGTCGACTAGCTAGAGATAACAACCACGCACAGGTGTGAAACGCTGATAGCAAGATCGACCACCGGCACTAAAAGAGCACAAGGGCTGGCGCAAAGATGGTGGGTGACAGACACAGTTGAGACGGCGTGCGAACGGTAGATAGTCGCAATGGAGCGACGTGGACGTAGACGACATTCTACTATGGTGGAGAGATGAGGCTTGATCGGAGGAGCGTAGAGGGTAAGAAAGCGGGAACGTGTGGTAGACGTTAAGAGACGTCGAATGGAAACTATTTGTGAAATGGAAGAATTAGATCAGAACCGTCCATGAAACAATGAATCTAACGGTAGTTAATTGTTTGTAAACATTTGTAAACTATTTACTTTGTCAATATAACTGTGCCCTCTTATAATTATTAGGGTCAATTATGGAATTATTTCCTAATTTCACATTTAATTAATTTATATTCCTAATTTAACGGTGTGGGTTCTTACAGTGGTGGTTGTGATTAGGGGAGTAAATGGGCCAGGGCAGGTTAGGCTTTGGCCTTTATGGCCTAAGCCTACATCAAAAAATGTCCAGCCTATCTAGCCTATGAGCCTATCAAAGGCTTAGTTTAAAGGTCAGGCCTGCCCTGTTATTTAAAAATAGAAAGTCTACATGGCCTTTTAGACCTACCATATTGCAAATTAAATAAATAAATAAAAATAAAATATCTCATTCATTAAACAATATCGTTTTAAACTTTGTTTTTTACTAGATCTAAACAAAAAATAAAAAATCCTCCACTTCTGTAAGTCAATGTTCTAACTTCGAAAAAATAATCAAAATGTTGGATCAGGTCTTCCTTTTTTCATCTGATAAACAACCAATCTACAGTTAATATGAATTTCCATCTTATAAACAACTAATGTATAGTTAAAAACTACCCATAAGCAAATAATTTCTTACCGAACCAACACTGATCCAATCAAACTGTGAAAAATGATGATAAAGAGAGAATAGAGTATAATGGCAAACAAGCAAAAAAAAAAAAACCACAGTCCTGAAGTACGACAGCACAAACTAGAAATCACGCAAGAATGATGATCCCAATCAAGTAGGATAGATCAGAGTGACGACCTGACGGGTACTTCCTACCCATCGTTGAACTTTCTAGGATCTGAGAATGAAAAAATGAAAAAAGATTAAAAGAACACGACTACTCTATTCGAATCCCTAAGAAAAAATGAAAAAAACGCTAAACTCAGTAGCGAAACAAAAGCAATACTTGGTGCTTGGTGAATGCAGATCCAAAGAAAAAACCCTTTAACAGTGGATGTTGGTGGTGGTGAATAGATGGGTCATCGGTAGGGTGAGAGCGTAAGTGAGATCCAAAGAAAAAGGATGAGAACGAAGATCCAAAGAAAAAAAACCCTTGAACGGTGATGGACTTAACTTGCTGACTTGAGAGAAAAGGGATGAGAAAACTGAAAAGTGGTGGAAGAAATTGGGGAGAGCGTAAGTGAGAAGCAGCGCAAACTAAAACAAAAGGAATTAGGTTATCTAATTTTTAGAATAAATAAATAAATATGCTACATATTTTTTTTATTTGAAAAATTAAATAGGCCGATCTATAGGCTAAAAGGTCAGGCTTTTAATATTTAGTCTGCGGCCTTGTTCTTAAACATGCTCATCTACAAGCCTCCACTCATTCTAATTTGCCTCGTAGGCCAAGCCAGGCCAGGCTTTTCGTAGGCCAGGGCATAGGCCACTGTAGGCCAGCCTGGCCCATTTACACCCCTAGTTGTGATGGCATCATAATGATGGTAGTGGTGACAGTGGCGGTGGCAATGGTGGTAGGTGACAGTGGTGGTGGTGGCCATGGTAGTGGCGATGGTGGTATAGTGGTGGTGACGATGGTGGTGATGGTTGGCGGCGGCGGCGGTGGTGACGGTAGTAGCTACAACAATGGTAGTGGTGGTGATGGTAACAGTGGTGTCGTTGTGGTGGTAGTGGTAGCGATGGTGGTGGTGGTAGTGGCGTGGTGATGGCGATAGTGACGGTGGCGGTGGCGATGACGACAGTGGTTGTGATGGTGGCGGTGGTGGTTGATGGCGGTAGTGGTGGTGGTGACGGTTATGGATAGAAATAGTGTTTGACAAAATCGATTTATCTTTTTCTTCTCAAAAATAAACCGGTTCAATTTCTGTGCTGGGGAACAGAAAAAAGAATAAAAAAAAAATCTTTTCTTTTGTTCCCGGGCATAAAATAAGAAACATTTGTCTCTCTCAATCACTCTCCACCACTACCATAATCACCACTACCATTATCCCGACACGACTGCTGCCACCATCATTGTCGCAGTCATCGTACCACCGGTGTCTTCGTCACCACCACTACCACCACCACTGCCACCAACCACCACTACCATCGCCGCAGTTACTGCCGTCACCACCACTACCATCGCCATCGCCACCACACCACCACCACTGCCATCATCAACACCATTGTCACCAATTACCACTATCATCACCACCATGCCACCACCACTACCACCATCACTATCATCATCATCACTATCACTAACTACCACCATTATCGTCACAGTCACTGCCGTCATCAACACCACCATCGTTGCAGTTATAACTCCTCATAAATTTGAATATGAATTTATATGATATATTGTGGGTTAAAAGGGAGGGATTAGTAAAAATCCCGAAATTGGGGTCAAAATGTGTACCAAGGGCAAAATGGTAATTTGCCAAAAAACGTAACCCGGAGCATGAAAAATTGAGTTGGAGAACTCAAATGATAAAAATAACGCCGGAAATGGATTCAGGACGAAAAATTGAGTGAATAGGCAAGTTTTGAAAATTTTGATGAATAGTGATTTTTCCTGTGTAAAAATACTGCGGTATAATTGTACCGATAAGTGTGAAATTTTATGAGTATTTTTAGGAAATAAAAATATGTCATGAACCAGAAAGATATGTAGATTATGAATTTGTGATCGGAATTAGGTGATGAATTAAAGTTAAATCGCGTGTGAGACCCGCCTATGGCATAAGTGAGCCAAAACCCCTTTTTCCCTCACTTTTCTCTCTCCTTCCCCCTTCTTCTCCCCGTGAAACAGCCCACACCCCCATTGTCGTGAAGCTTTGATTTCTTTGATTCACAAATCCTTCATTTCTCCACCAAATCAAGCGATTCTTGGCTTGAAATCTATTGGAAAACACCTTCTAAAGCCATTGGAAATCTATTGTACCCTTAAGCCTTGAAACTGTCTCATTGATGAGATCTTGGACAAAGTCAGCCGCGAGTTTGGGGGGATTTTAATGAATTTTTGATGACTTTTGGGTTGATTCATTGCTTGGAGATCACCCCCTTGTACCCTAGGGAGCTATTGGTGGTAAGGTTTCTCACTCTTACCTTGTTTTCAATGACATCATAATATTGATGAGGGTTTTGAAGTTGTAAATTAAGTTATGGTAGTTAGGAGCATTAAATGGTATGTCTCCTTTGGAATTAAATGCTTAGAGTGATAAATGATGATGATTGATGTAATAAAAATTATTGTGATTTGGAATTTTTAACTTGGGCAATTTTGTGATGGGTTTCAAGACTTTGTGAAAGTGGTATGTGGTGTAATTGAATAATTGAATGATGGACCATTGGTATAGGTTGATAATATGATTATATGATGAGTATGAGTGTTAAAATTGAATTGAAAACCTTATAGTACCATCCTTTGAAGGATTCGAACCATAAAGGGGTTTGGAGGAAAAATGATGTAAAAGTGGTGTAGTTGAGATTGTATGATATGAAGTGGTGCTTAAATGGATGGTAGATTAGTATGTTGTTGTGGAATTGGAAGAATGTAAGATGTATGATTACTTTGAAAGTAAATGGTTGTTTTGGAAATGGTTTTGATGATCATGTTGTTGATCATATAGGTTGCCTCTCTTGGACGCTATGGGAGCGGATTAAGCTTGGAGCTTACGTATGGAGCATTGGCTCGGAGTTGAGGTAAGCCTTCGGAACTTGGGTTTAGTCCCTTGTGTGCTCCACCACACCTAGTGGAAGGTTGTGGTTGGATTTTGTGTCATTGGACATTGTGTGATTATGTGTTTTCATGCATTATTGCTTGATTGTGTGACATGCTTGGAGCATGTTGTGTGTGAATTGTTTGATCTCTGGCCAGTAGATGTGTGTTGGTTTGGACTTCCGCTGGATAATTCCGTTGGGGATTCCAGTCGGGTTTTACCGTGGGACCGACTCTGGGAGCGGTACCAGGATGATCCAAACGTTGGACGTTCGCTGGATATTTCGCTGGGGATTCCGGTCGGGTTTTGCCGTGGGGCTGACTCTGGGAGCGGTACCAGGACGATCCAAATGTGGGACTTCCGCTGGATAGGGCTCATGAGGAGTTCTAGTTGGGTTTTTCCATGGAGTCGTCTCAACCATGGGAGAGGCACCAGGAAGATTCCGGGAGTTATACGATGGGGTCCTTGAACGTAATCCAGTTGTGGATGTTCTTGGATTGTGCCCAGTTGTTTGTGATATTGTATGTTATGTATTTTTACATAATGTTATTGTTGCACATTGAGTGAGCCATGGGGTGGAGAAGCCTCTAGGACCCTTGGTTTACTGAGATATATTTGTATATCTCACCCCGCGTTTGGGGACATCATTTCAGGTTAGGTTGAGCCTGGAGGAGTGGAGCATGAGGTGCATATGGGAGGCATAGCATATTAGAGGATTCGGTTGGCATACACTTAGCATAACGTTTAATGTTTTGGATTTAGATCATGAACTTGTGCATGTTGAAAATGCCATACCTTTGTATGTTCATGACTATATGTTGAGTCCTTTAAAATTGATGTATATTTATGCCTTTAGTTTCTATTGGTATTTTGGTGAGCATGGGACTTATCCATGGCCACACATATTGTGTTTTGAGGCATTGAACTCTTATGATGTAAGATGAGCCATATGATATGTAAATGGCAACACAATTGGTGAATGAGGTAAAGTGGTACATTGGTATTAGAAAATGCATAATGGATGGGCCTAGGGCCTATATTAGAACTTGTGTAAGGTGTATATTAAGTATCAAGGTGTTAGGAGTAAGTTACATCACTCTTTTATGCTTTAAAAGTTGTCATCTGTCACTTTTGCTGCATAGTAATCGATTACCTTCCACTGGTAATCGATTACCATGCAACAGGGGACGCAAAATGAGCCACTGTGAACCAAGTAATCGATTACCAGAGCATTGGTAATCGATTACCTAGTTTAGTAATCGATTACCAATGCTTGGTAATCGATTACCTAAGAACAGGGGAGCCGAAATGGAGCTTCTGCCTCATTTTGGAACTTTGGGTAATCGATTACCACCCCCTGGTAATCGATTACCACATTGTAATTTTCAAAAACAATGGCTTTTCTAGGCTGAAACAAATGGCATAACTTGGTCTACTGAGCTCCGAATTGTGCGCGGTTTGAAACCACGCGTAGCTTATGAAGAGAGCTATAACATGGTAAGAGATGAGATTCAAAAGATAAGTTTAAATTAATTGGGTAATAAGAAAGATAGTGAATGTCAGTAAGTTTATGCTCCCGCGAGTTTTGCATTTACAATTACGGGGTTGTTTTTGATTAGTTACGGAAATGGTTAATTGTTTAAAATGAGGAAGTAATAAAAGGAAAAAGTTTGCCGTAATTTAATTAACTCAATTTCTGTGATTGTAACTGCACGTAATATCATATTTGTTGATAACACACTGGTCCGGTATTGGGGTGTTACATTTATGGTATCAGAGCAGTTTCTTAGGAAACTCTGATGATTGTGTGATTGTGGTGAGTGCTGTATAGTTGTACGTAGACTCTTATTGATCACTACACATGTGATTCCTTAGTTTGGGCCTGATCAACTCATTTCTTCGTGTCATATGTGTGGTCAGTATAAGATGACTTCGTGACAACCCTGGAGCACCAATGCCAGTCCTTAGGCTGAGGTCGTGGTTGCAGTGTTTGCTGCTCCATAGACATTGATGTATAAGTAAATTTGAGGAAATTGAGGACTTAGTGAGAATCAATTGAGATAGTATGTGTAACCATTTTTGGGTAGAATGCTACCATAGTTGAATGTGTGGTCTTATGGTTAGTAAGTATGATTGAATTGAGTTGATATTATGATGATGATGTTGGTAAGTCTTCCCTATATGTATGGGGAGTTGAAACAATTGAGTATATATGGAATTAGTGGTATATCATTGACATGGTAGGGGATTTGGAACCCCGATGAATTTGTGAAAATTTGAATATGAGTGCTTATATGTAAGCTTGGATGCCTTAGGGTTAAAAAGAAGGTTATAAGACCCTTGAGAAGGGCATACACTTGGATGAGTTAAGATGTTGGGATGTAGAAATAAATTGAAATCTCAAAATTTGGATTGAGGATTGTGAGTACCTTAAAAGAACTATGGAAATGATGTGTTGGATAATTCAATGTTGAAAACGGGACTGTAGTCCATGGTGATTTATCGTTAACTAAATGTAAGAAGTTGAGGAAATTGCCATGGATGGCATGAGAAAATTTTATTGAGTGCATGAGGGTCCATAATATAATGATGGTTGGACATGACAAATGTGAGGTGAGAAAATATTACATAAGAGTGGATAATGATCCCGTGATGGCTAAGTGCCAGTATGTATATATATATATTTATATACTTTGTGAAGGCCGGGGTGCCTATATGTATATCTGTGTTATAATGAATTAGTAAACTCTTTGGTAAAAGAAGAATGATGTAAGTAAAATTCCCTATGATGGGAAGTGTTTGAAGAGATTATCTCTTTGGAGTGTCATTGGACGCTCAATTTGGTATGGGATTCATGATGGAGTCCTGGTGTGCAAGTTATACCTTAGCACACATGTTGGTAATGGTGTGATAATTAAGATTGTCCTGGGTTTCCCTTGTGGATTGAATCCTAAGAGGTGTTGCTCTTGGAAGTCCCAGGCGAGCACCGCTCGAAGTTGAAATGTATCTGGTGGTCCTGATGCACTGAATGCATGGACTGGTAAGTGAGGGCACTCTTGGTGTCATAGTGAAATACTGAGAGAAAAAGTGATGTTGATTAATGAAGTGGATCTTCTACAGTGTTGAGCATAGTTGCTATGAGTCATGATGCACAACGGATTAGAACTGTACCGAGCATGGGTACTATTAAGAACTGAAAAATATGTGCCAAAGTATGAGAAAGATGTTAGAATTATGTGAGGATGATTATGTTATGGACTAAGACTAATGACTAGTCAAGTTAAATGAGTAGACTGTTCGAGGAAAGAACCATATCTAGGAAGTCATAGTGAATTGTGCATAAGTAAGATATAACTAGTATACAATTATGTGTCTATATAAAACATTTTTTTTGCCGTTAAATACGGATATGATGTGAATATTGTTATCTCCGTATGGATTATGTTCCCGGAGACTATTATTGTCTTGTGTAAGTAATGTGATGTGAGGAAGTACCTTGTGTTAGTGGGAATGTTAGTACAGCCGATGGCATGTTACCTCTTCTTGCGTGAATTATAAGGACAGATTCTCTGATTGGTGGAGCATTGCACCTGGGGCCCTTAGGACAGCAACAACTCGAGGGGTTAAACCTAAGGATGTTTTTACCCATTGCATTAGAGGATTGTATCTTGTGAGGAATGCAAGAGGTGAATTTGGATAACTATAAGGTGGTGTTTGGTTCGGGGTATTCTTGAGGATGCCTATGCAAGTGAAAGTGGGAAAGCAAAACAACCATGTTTGGTTCACGGTTTCCTTCAATTTTCCCATCTAAGCGATTTGCATAGCTTTCATCATTTTGTGGTAGATAGCAAGGAAAATTCACTGTTACGAAAGCCAATTTGTATGTGGTTTTTTCAACTTAGCCAGGGAAATGAAGGATAGGGCAAATGGCAGCAGACCATATTACCCTCATCTAAAGCGCGAAGAAGCTTCCTGGTTTTGCATGTTCGATTGTGACCCAGAAGAGTAACCAAGGAAGTAGCTTATGGTGTTTACTTTCCAGAAATATGTGCTTTACCATTTCCGTCTTTGTTTAAGTTTATTTCACAAAATGCATGGTGGAAGGAACCACATTGTTGGACTTCAGCTTGTCGATCGACCCCTTTTTTCGTAGATCTTAGCTTGGGTGGTAAAGATTTGATTAATAATTAACTTGGGTGGCAAGTTTGGGTGGTACGATTGACATCAATCTACTATTTGATCAATACAAAGAAGTCCCAAGCTATTTATTGTACACAATTATCTTAGCCATTTTTTGCTGATTAAGAATCTCTTCCTACTATATTTGATTTATGTATTCTGTAATGTTAAGTTACTGACTTGCTCTAATCTTCAATGCTAATCTATTAGTCTAACAAGTTATCCCTACCCTCTCTTATGGTGATTGCATACTCATTGTTTGATAAAATGCCAATTTCATTATGCTTGCTACTTCAGGTGATTTTTTGTGATTTAGACATGTAAAAGTCTTGTTTGTGATGTAGACATGTAAAATTCTTGTGGGATCTTTGGGTTTTAGTTACTGTTAGCCTTTGTTTAGCGCTCTCAGTTTACTGATTACTTGTGTTTAGTTCTTTCTTTTTGTCGTGTGAGTTGTTCATTTTACTCTTCTGTTTCGATTTGAGATGCATGCTTGTTGGCTTAAGGTTTAGGTGAATATGATCTGCTCGAAGCCTGGGTCATGCAGCAGCTTGATAGTTTAGATAACATTGTTTGATTACTATTCTTGCTGTGTGTATGTCAGTATATGTAATGCATGCATGCAAAGCTTGAAGTTAGCAAAACTTGAAGTTTTCATTTTTTTGGTGCATCTTTGCACTAGATTTTTGCATGTTTTTTGGATTTGCATCGGTTTGCTTCGTTCAACTAAGTCTGTGTCTTCGGTTGTATATTTTTTGTCATTTATTGCTCTGTTTCCAGCAAGTGAGAGAAAGTGAACTAACATGTATCCTGAAAAAAAACTCCCCCACAGAAGCGTGATGATGCTCGGCAGTTTATGAAGTATCTTCATCCTGATCTTGGTGTTGGTAATTCAATCTGATTCTTATAGTATAGCTTTGAATTGATTGGAATTAATTCATTGTGGATCTGTGTTGTATGTGAGATTTTAAAAGCTTTATTGGTTGGTTATGGATCAGCTTGTTGCCTTCAGTTTCAAAATTTGTAAATTCCCTATATTATTTTGGCAGAACTTCCAGAAAGATCCTATGGTGCTGATTGTCGCATATATCTGCCTGATAACCCTGCAAGCAGGTTTAAGAATGTTTATGTATGATTTCTTCTCACAACCTTTTGTTTTTGCCTATTCTCTCCTCATATAATTTTTTCTTTGTATTATCATATTTAGATCTAACATGGAGCTTAAATATTATGCTTTATTTTACAGGAGACATTTTTTGATGAGTTTGTTGTAGCTCACATTATTGGGTGGTGGGGGAAGGCAATATTGATTCGTAATCAGCCCCTTCTTTGGGTGTTATCAATTGCTTTTGAGGTCCTGGAGGTTAGCCCTGATCTGATTAATAAACTCTTTGGTCTCTTTACATAGGAGCGATTGTGCATAAAGCTTAGCTTTTTTTCCTTTTTCTATCTTCTATATTGTTTACAAACCATTCTATGTTTGCATCTTCAGCTTACTTTTCGTCACATGTTACAAAATTTCAACGAGTGCTGGTGGGACAGTATTATTCTTGACATCTTGATCTGCAATTGGTTTGGTAAGAGTTTTGGATACATTTTTTATTTGACTTTTTGAAAATTTCCAAGATTGCATATGGTTTATTAGTTGAAGCATGAACTTTTTTATTGTATCACCATGTCAAAGATTGCATTTACAGTCATTCATTTGATGTTTAATTTAATAGTTTGTCAAGGAAATACATTTTGATTTTGAAAACAGGGCTAGACCCTTAAATGCATGAAGTTTGTAGGACACCAACATTTGTGAATGTATCCTTTCTATTTAAAATTTAAAGGGTATATGAAATTGTGAGTGTTTGCACTATCATGGATGAGAATTGTTAAAACATTGTACGCATGAACAATTTAATAACGTTATCATGTGCCTTAAATTGAACTTGTTTTCAGAATCAATTTAATAACAATTTAATAGCTCAGATGATAATTTGTTCACCCCCATACGTAAATTTGTAATTATCACATACATATCTTTTGCTTTATGACGAAACTTTTATGCCAAACAACTAATAACTTTGTGACTTATCTATATGATACTGTTATTGTCACAGGCTTTTGATTTTGAATATGGTGCATGTGAGAAGACGTTCTTGATTCGAGTTGGAAGTTTTTAGAAAACTATGGCAAAAAGCAGTTGAGGAGGATGAATGTTGGGTTCATCCATTTCAATAACCAGTCCAACAATTCATCATATACTTCAAGTTTTGTGAAGTTTTTTTTAAAACACACATACTTTATGTAAAGATATCTGGTACCAATAAACTAACTCAGCAAGTGTTGATCGTGGGAAGTGATTGAAATATGTAACACTTATTATGAGAGGATATTTTTTCTTATAGCATCTCAAAGGGAAACATGAGTACCTGGAGAAAAGTTTTATCTCAAATAAGCTTTGTGCATCTTATTTAACCTTTTCTTTTTCACATTTAGTCCAACAACGTACTAGACCACAACATGTAGGTGATATATGCATACTATGAATCTTTCGTCCTAAATGAACCAACCAATACTGGTAATGAATTTAAGTTGGTGCTGATCCAAAGAGTTGCAATTTTTAAAGTTTCAACAAGTTAAAAGACTAACCTATTCCATACACACAATTTTTTTATTTTCCCAAATTTTTTAAAAAGTAAGGGTATTTTGGTAATTGTCACTTATTTTCTCATCTATATTTTACATCAAACCAAACATAGACTTTATAAATCTTATCTAATTTGCCCGGTAAATTTTTTTCCAACCAAACAACTTTTTTTAGATATTCCTACCAAACTCACTTTCCAACCATTTCTTTATCAATTACATTTCCCCAGTATTCAAAAAATTTCTCCTCAACCAAACGGCTCCTAAGTGAACAGTAATATGTCTAATAGGATGAAATGTGTGAGGTGCCATGAGATGGTAGTTTGATGTATGATTTTGGGCACTCGGAGATGTGCGTGTGCGTATACCAAGTATGGTATTATGGATTTGAGTTTTACGAAAATTGTGAAATGAATCGTGGGATTATCACCCTATGTTAAGGGAATAGAAAATTGATTAGTACATATGGATTGAGTAAAGGTCTTCTATGAAGGCTTGTAATGACGAGACGTTAAGATGGTGGCCTGATGGCCTTTAATAAAAGAAAAATTAATTGTGATGGAGTCAAGTAAGAAGGTGTGATACTAGCTGGTAAATGGAATGACACTTGGTGAAATAAAAGATAGATGGTTGGATTTAATGATTGAATATGTGTTGATAATGCACAATGTGGATGTCGTTCTTGACTATGTAATAAGATATATGATTGTGTGTGCTTGTGGTGCATTGAATAGTCCGAGAGACTTGTATACCAGCCAATATGAAATTATGAAAGTAATGACAGTGATGGACTTAGTTCCATATGGCCTGATAAGTAGGTTTCGAAATTCCCTATATGATGGGACATGTATGAGAGAGATATGATATGTGACATTGGAATGATACATACTGGTTGAGTGAAATGATGATGAAGGTGAGGTGTATAGAATGAAACACATGTGGAATTGATAACATGAGTATAAAACGGTAATTAAAGAAAATTGTTAGTGGAAATCATAGGCATGTTGCCTTTAATGTGAGAAATCAATAATGAACTATGTGTCAAGTTTTGAGATGATTAGTTGAAATTGTAAGTATAATCTAGTATATGGAAATTCATCAGTGAATTCGTGGTTGAAGGCTTTGAAGTGGCCGATGTAATGTATGAATTGTAATGTGTGGTCCATTGGGTACCAGTTAAATGTCTTGAGAAAGAGATTCCCCATTGAGTTTTGGTGGAAGTTGATAAACCTGTAAGGTTAGATTGACAGTTGAGCACAAAGATGGTGCTTATTTTAAGATAAAGTGCAGAAGTGAAATTGCGCGTTGTAGGTTATAAACATGAGAAAAGTTATGTATATACAACCTGTGGCTAAATGCCATAAGTGGGGATTATTCCCTCAGAAGAGGAATTTGCAATGAGTGTGAACTGAATGATAGACTCGGTGAATTGCACTGAGGGGCTGTTGAGATTCCATAACAGTGATAATGTGGAATAAGAAATGTGGAAAAATTGATGACGAGAATACATACTCTATAGAAATAAAGCTCAGATAAGGATAATTGTGGTTGTAATGTGTCAGAAAGTGATCGTTGCCGGTGTGGCACAGATTGAACAGAACGTGATATGACCCTATGGGTATAGTTATTGATACGTTAACTAGGTAGAAAAACACTCCAAGAGAAATTATGGGCTATATATGCTAGGTAGCCTGACTTGTGAAAAGAAATTGGCTTGGTAAAGCAGAGAAAGTGCGCAACTGCTATGTGCGCTCCGGTTGTTCACATGTGGTGTCACTGGATGATATTGAAATTGGGGAGGACTTGAAGTCTCCCATTGGGCCTTTGAAAGGCTGGGCCATTGTGAAAAGAGGCTGAGAAGCCAAAGAATTGCGAGGTTAAAAATTTAGTGAGAAGCCCGCACACATGAGGAAGCTACTTGGGGACGGGAGACTGAGATTCTCTGGCTGTATCCTAAGTTAGCATATGTGTATAGTTGATTTTGCAGACAAAATTCCAAAAAGGTGGGGTGAATATAACACCTCGTAAGTTTGAATATGAATTTATATGATATAATGTGGATTAAAAGGGAGAGATTAGTGAAAATCCCGAAATTGGGGTCAAAATGTGTACCAAGGGCAAAATGGTAATTTGCCAAAAAACGTAACCTGAGGCATGAAAAATGTAGTTGGGGATCTCAAATGACAAAAATAATGCCGGATATGGATTCAGGATGAAAAATAGAGTAAATAGGCAAGTTTTGAAAATTTTGATGAATAGTGATTTTTCCGGTGTAAAAATACTGCAGCATAATTGTACCGATAAGTGTGAAATTTTATGAGTATTTTTAGGAAAAAAATATGTCATGAACCAGAAAAATATTTAGATTATGAATTTGTGATCGGAATTATGTGATGAATTAAAGTTAAATCGCGTGTGGGACCCGCCTATGGCATAAGTGAGCCAAAACCCCTTTTTCCCTCACTTTTCTCTCTCCTCCCCCTTCTTCTTCCCGTGAAACAGCCCCCACCCCCATTGTCATGAAGCTTTGATTTCTTTGATTCACAAATCCTTCATTTCTCCACCAAACAAGCGATTCTTGGCTTGAAATATATTGGAAAACAAATTCTAAAGCCATTGGTAGTACCCGTAAGCCTTGAAACCGTCTCATTGATGAGATCTTGGACAAAGTCAGCCTCGAGTTTGGGGGGATTTTGATGAATTTTTGATGACTTTGGGTTGATTCATTGCTTGGAGATCATCCCCTTGTACCCTAGGGAGCTATTCGTGGTAAGGTTTCTCACTCTCACCTTGTTTTCAATGAGATCATAATATTGATGAGGGTTTTGAAGTTGTAAATTAAGTTATGGTAGTTAGGAGCATTAAATGGTATGTCTCCTTTGGAATTAAATGCTTAGAATGATAAATGATGATGATTGATGTAATAAAAATTATTGTGATTTGGAATTTTTAACTTAGGCAATTTTGTGATGGGTTTCAAGACTTTGTGAAATTGGTATGTGGTGTAATTGAATAATTGAATGATGGACCATTGGTATAGGTTGATAGTATGATTATATGATGAGTATGAGTGTTAAAATTGAATTGAAAACCTTGTAGTACCATCCTTTGAAGGATTCGAACCATAAAGGGGTTTGGAGGAAAAATGATGTAAAAGTGGTGTAGTTGAGATTGTATGATATGAAATGGTGTTTAAATGGATGGTAGGTTAATATGTTGTTGTGGAATTGGAAGAATGTAAGATGTATGATTACTTTGAAAGTAAATGGTTGTTTTGGAAATGGTTTTGATGATCATGTTGTTGATCATATAGGTTACCTCTCTTGGACGCTGTGGGAGCAGATTAAACTTGGAGCTTACGTATGGAGCATTGGCTCGGAGTTGAGGTAAACCTTTGGAGCTTGGGTTTAGTCCCTTGTGTGCTCCACCACACCTAGTGGAAGGTTGTGGTTGGATTTTGTGTCATTGGACATTGTGTGGTTATGTGTTTTCATGCATTATTGCTTGATTGTGTGACATGCTTGGAGCATGTTGTGTGTGAATTGTTTGATCTCTGGCCAGTAGATGTGTGTTGGTTTGGACTTCCGCTGGATAATTCCGTTGGGGATTCCAGTCGGGTTTTGCCGTGGGACCGACTCTGGGAGCGGTACCAGGATGATCCAAACGTTGGACGTCCGCTGGATATTCCGTTGGGGATTCCGGTCAGGTTTTGCCGTGGGGCCGACTCTGGGAGCGGTACCAGGACGATCCAAATGTAGGACTTCCGCTGGATAGGGCTCATGAGGAGTTCCAGTTGGGTTTTTCCATGGAGTCGTCTCAATTTCTGTGATTGTAACTGCGCTTAATATCATATTTGTTGATAACACACCGGTCCGGTGTCGGGGTGTTACAGCAGCCACTATTGTCACCACCACCACCACCATGTCATTAGCACCACCACTACTATCATCACGCCACCGCCACCACCATCGCCACCGCCGCCGCCGCCACCATCACACTTTATGAAAATGAAAGTGATGATCCGAAAAAATTTATTCTAAATAAGGATTATTTTTTATTATATTATTTAGAACATCTTATCAAATATTTTTTTTCTCAGAAACTATTTCAAGGCACATAATTAGAAAAGAATTGTTTCTTTTCAGAAACAGTGGTAGGGAACAGAATGGTTGTCATATACACCCTTACTCATCGACGCCTTAAGCCAACAAAATAGAAATGAATGGGCTATTTTTTTATCTTGACCATACTAATCCTTTAGATAATTAAAGGCTCACGTGTGTCTATATTGTAAAAATGGAAATTTTATGGTGATTATCATATTTCAATATTTTCTTAGTCATATGCTTTTTTTTTTCAAATGTGTAGACATATATCCAAAATCTATCATGGCTTTTTACCCTTTTTTGTGAATTCAAGGTGAAGATGTAAATCCTATGCACTCAAGGTTGATGTATTTGATGGTATCGTGTCATCATTGTTTTAATGATAACAAACAAGCTTAGAGATATTGATTCAAGAACAAAATGATAAGCTAAAACGAAAAAAGATATCAAGAGGCAATCTACTTATATGTCAAGACAATGCAAATCAAAGAACTCAAACACAAAAGTCAATGTCTAAGTTTGAAAATATGGAGTTAAGTCAAAGATCACATTAGAATATTGTTTTAGGACTTAATGTATGGTTGCATGAGTATTCTAACACCTCATAGTACTCTGCTTGTTAACATACATGATATTTAGCTTTCACAGTGGAAGACTTTAATTTAAAGAACAATAATATGTCTCATAAAAATACGAGTAAACTTTTTCCAAAACATTTTATCAAAATATTTCTAAAAACGTTCACATGAGATACTACAAAAGAGTAAATCTAAAACGTACATCTACTAATTAATCCCATTAGCCATCACTAATGGCCTTTGACCATCAGGGTATGACATCAAGTGTCATTCCTGACGGAGTCTCACGGATAACATAATGGTTGTATTTCGGATAACTGGGAACATGGTCCCAAACATACAGTTAACCTAATAGATACAATAATTTAAACAGATAGCTTGCGAGTCCCACACGGATTGCAATCTCCTCAATGGGTCAATACAAACAATAAGACTCCATGCCCAAATTGACTGAATACATGCATCAAGTCTATATTAATTCAAAGTATAAAAGCATCAGTAAATAATCCATGGCTTTAAGGATACAATCATAAGCCTAAATAAATACATACAATAATCTCCATAAAATAATTAAGCATGTTAACAAGTATACATGCCAACATCAAGTCTAAACATAATATAAAATCATCAGATGCATCATCATCTACTCCAATGCGGGGGCCTTTCCCCTAGAAGCATCACTACTACTCTGGGTACCTGAAATGATGTCCACAAACGGGGTGAGATAACAACATCTCAGTAAGCTCAAGGTTCATAGAGGATCCTTTAATCCCTTGAGCCCACTTCCTGCATGACAAGTCATATATAAAGGATATAATACAGACATACAGCATAAACATAGCATCATCATAAAATCCTTGTGTAACCTACATAACATGATCACTGGCCATAGACGATTACACCTGTGTGACTCCAGGGTCAAGCCATAGACGGTTACACTTGTGTGACTCCAGGGTCAAGCCATAGACATCAACACAACCTCAGTATGAAATAGATCCCAGAGTCAAGTCATAGGCAACCTACATACCATGATCACTGGCCAGGATCCTCATAACATATATCAACAGTGCATCATCTTAACATCAAGATCATATGACATCTATATGAATGTGAATAAATGCACATATATATTATACCATATACTTTCATACAATACAACCATAATGTCCACCATCATGGTGGGGCCACAAGAGAGATGCGTCAACTAGAACTAGGAGCTTACCTCACTGAGCTTATCACAAGCCCACTCCAACAGTAAAATATGTGTGCTCCAATCAACTCTCAAGTGCCAGGCCCTCTAGGAAAACCTAGAGGAGAAGTCATTTACATTATTAATTGTCATTCACTTAATGATTCCATATTTCATTCTTAGATGCCAATAATATGCTCATTACAAGTCTAGACCAATTATTACTTATTATTTGTTTTAGTGCATCAATATAAGCCACCATATTCTTTAATCACTTACATAACTTAGAAACCTGTTCTTGGCTCACTTAGGTAACTTAGATTATTTTCAACTCATCCAAGCCATATATATAATTATTATAAGTTACTAAGGGTTCCAATAAGCTCACTTAGCCTAAATATCACTTTTACAGTTTTTTCACAACTGTACATGCTTCTGCTTTCTAGTCACTGTGTGCAACTCACTTGTTATAAAATTCTCATCTTTTATTATATTAATCTAGACTCAATTAACTATCCAAAAAGGTATCACATACCTCATTTGAAGTTTTTTAGCTCCGGTTATCACATTTGAAGTTGGACAAACAAAGCTGTTTGCCAACTCCTAACAGAGTCCTAAACATCCTTTACCATTTCAGCGGTTCTGGAAAATTTACTAAAACAACTTCTCTCAAATTCTTATGTAGAAAACTAGACACCTTCAGCTTTAATTTTACATATTATGAGACTAATTTGAGTAAGAATAGAGGGAGAAACAATTCGTGGAAGTTGCAGCCATGGGCAGCCCCTGCGCAAGGCCTCCTAGGGAAGTCCTCACTCAAACGAATATACATAATGCTATACATCTTCAATTGCTAACAAATTTTGATACCACATATCTAACATCTCAAGCTTCGAAATGGTATAAGTCATAGCCCTATATGACCTTTGTGGAGGGAGATATACTCTCCCCAAGTTAGCCTAAAAACTAGTTATTTGGCCCTTAGAGTGTTTACTTAACAAACCTTAATCACTTTTGCTTATCAACCCTAATTCACATTGATTCTTGGATTTTTCTATCATTAGGTCACATTATGAAATCTCCTTAGTCACATTATGTCATGATACTTAAATTTTACTAATTGCTTAGTTAGTGCACCTAAATCCTACTTAAGTCCAATTTTAGAGTTTAATCATTAATTAGTGTATTATGCAAAGTCTACTTCACTTAACCACTAAATTAATATCATAATTGGGTCTTAATATTAATTTTAACATAGTGACTCTACCTTAAGTATACATGGCCAAAATATTAGAGGGATAATTAGGGTTTTTAAGCTTATTTCTTAATCTTTTTTTTAGTTAATTAATCTCTACCCTTAATTAATCCACTAATTCATCATTTCCTTATTTTTAACACAACTAAACCCTCATATAGTTAAGGGGAAAAATTTGATTAGTTACGCTAATTAGGGTTTTTAGCCATTATTAATAATGATTAGCGAGATTTACTTAGAGACAACCCACCAAGTTAATCTTTCTCATTATTTTTTCACACTTAACAACTTCATAACATTTTTTTTGTCATCAAACCCTAGCATCACATGATATAGCCGAATTCATCAAGGTCCATATAGGGTTCTTGTTCATCTTTTTACATGAACTCCAACCAAAGGTCCAAAGGTGGCACATTTACCCATCAAATCCATCATTTCATGGTTCCAAACTCACACACCCTTAAAGATGTTCATTAAACCATTACTTTAAAAAAATTTAAACACTATTCTTCTCAAGAACACAACAAAACCGAGGCATACACAAGACCATAGGAGGGCTTTTTGGTTCATATTTCCAAAATGAAAGCTTACATCTTCAAGCTCCTTCCTTTTGCTCAAAGCTCCAACTTTTTCCACCAAGCACACACCTTTAAGCAAGTACACACCTTCATGAACATGCTAAAGAGTTAGGCTCAAGAACACAAGAGGAAAAGATGAGATTTTTAATGAAACAATCAAGAAAACTTACCCAAAAATCAAAGGAACCAAGCAAGCAAGTGTGGTTCTTCAAGAGGGCTTAAGAACACAACTCCATGGCCTTTTCTCTTCACAAAACCGGTGGCTGTTTGGGATGATAAGGGACACGAAATCTTTGATTCACACCATGAAAATGGTATGTTTGTGAAGAGGAGAGAGGGGACTAAGTTTGATGAAGGTAGTTTAGTGATTTGGATGTGTTTAGGTGATGGAATCTTAGAGAGAAGTGAGAGAGTTTTCAAAATTTGAACTTTAGAGAGAAGAAGGGTGAGGGAGGAACTAGTTTCTGGTCAGCTAAGGGAAGGGTTGTGCCCTAATGTGGGGTGCCATGTCACTAAGTGACCATTCATCCTTTAGTGAGACCCGGTGTAATTTTTAACTGATCTGTCGTCAATTTTTTACCCAAAAACTCCCAAGACTCTAACTTAAGTACTTAACATTAGTTTTTCCTAATTATCATGTTCATAACTTAAATATTTGATTAGTGGATCACGGATCCACTAACAATTGTTTAATTACACTGTAGTTTTTATCGGTGTTCTTAACCGTACCTAGATTTCATAATCTTCTTAACTTTAACATTTTTGGTCTACTTATGACTTGTTAGGCATATATTGGTCTTTATTTCCATTTTCTCATCTTTTTCCCGTTCCGGGATTCTACCGGCTGCTGCTACAGCAGTACAAAATATCCGGCAAAAGTAAATTTTTAAAAATACCCCAATATGGGTATCATTCTTCATCAAATCATATCCTAAACTCATTCATGATTTTTATATCATTAAATTAGCTCTCTAACTATAATTTGCTAACTTGGAACTATTCCACTGACTGTTACTGCGTCAGCAGTCAAAATTAACAGATGAAAATTTACCTGTGCATAATATCCTCAATATGGGTATCAAAATTCCTAGAGTTTTATCCTCATTCCATTTATGACCATAAGGCCCTCATTATAACCCTCTAATTTAAAATTCATGTAATTAGGGTTATTATAAGTATATGGTAACTCACATTGCATGAGCTTAAACATGCCTAACATTACTTAGTAAAACTATTGTAAAGAACTAATTCAATTCAAAAGCTTAAGTTGGTGGGTGATACTACATTAATGGTTTTATATATCTCTAACACGCTCCTTCACGCGAGAGCCCACTGGCTTTGAAGTGTGGATAATATACATGCCCTCATTCTTGTGCTAAGAAATTCCACAAGAGAAAAAAGGAGTATTAAGAATCTAACCCGTGACATAAAAGGTTTAGATACCATGTAAAGAACAAATTCAACCCAAAAGCTTTTGAATTGGTTCTTTACAACTATGAAGGATTTTTTCATACTAAAATACTAAGTTATGGCTCGAAACACGACACTTATGTTAAAACTTTTTTAATTATTATCTTCATTGAAATAAATATCTTATTAAATATATGATTTCAGATGTGGAGGACAGAGCTTAAAATAAATGTTTCGTGTGTAAGGAAAAAATATTAGCCAATAAAGCCTATATTTTTATTTGGTTGTGGAGTTTTGTACTAAACATAAATATTCATGTTTAATGTTAATATTTTATTTCTAATCTCAACATTCAAATATTCATGAATTTAAAACAAACATCAAGCAAATAAGGTATAACACCTCGTAATTTTAAATTAAGTATTTAAAATGTTAAATGAGTGATTAAGTGGAGAATTAGTGAAAATCCTAAAGATTAGGCCAAAATACAAAGAAATGGCAAAACGGTAATTAGCCAATACATAACCCTAGGAAGATAAAAATTGAGTATAAGGTCTCAGATGGTAAAAATAACCATGGAAATGGATTCAGAACGAAAAATTGAGTGGATAGGCAAGTTTCAGAAAAATCAGTGAATAGTATTTTTCGCAGGTAAAAATACTGCGGTAAGATTGCACCGTAAAACGTGCCATTCGAGTTTTGAGCTCTAGGTTTCAAATATTGATTATAAATGGTTTATAGAGTTAGGAAATATAAATTCTGATAAAATTTGATGGAATTAAGTCAATTTGGGGAAGCGTGCCAACAACGCGCGCAATAGCTTAAAACAATATTTTCTCCGAACGACCAAAAGACTCTGGATTCATCTGATAAAGTATAATTAAGGGACAATGGTCAATGTTAAAAATTAGATTTTCTAAATAAGTTTTGAAATTACGGACGTTTAGTGAAATCGGAGGGAAATTCAGATGAGTTTTAAATCGCATGGGACCCACCCACTTAAAAGTCACTTAAGTCCACCTCACCTAATCACTATTCATCATATCCTCACCTTCCTCTCTCCCCTCTTGCGCGCCATCAACCCTCTCCTTCCCTCATCTATGCAAAAAAATTCTTTGATTCATAACTGAACCATTTCTCAACCAAATCCAACAAAGTTTGTCTTGAATCTTGATGGAAAACACCTCCTAAACACATTGGTACCACTTTCAAGCCTTGAAATCGCGTGTGTAAGGAGATCTGGCCTGAATTCAGTCACGGTTTTGAGGAGAGATTTTGTGTTCTTGGAGCTTCTAAGTGCTCCAATGGTGGAGTATGCTTAGGAGGAGTCTTGTACTTATCATTTGGGTGAGTGTTCTTTCATTTTAATTGGTTGAATGTGATGATTTGATTTTGAGGCCTAAACTTTGCATAGTTGATGTGTGATGTTAGAGAGCTCAATTGGAAAATGTGTATTAGATGATAATGCCTTAGAATGATATATTAAAACTAGAAATGCAATAAAAATTATTGAGGAAAAATGTGGATTTTTAACTTAGAGAAATTTGAGGTGTCATGACTTTGAGTTTTGAAAATGTGTTAGGAGTGTATTGGTGAGTTGTTGTATGATTGTATGATGATATAATAGGATGATTTGAGGTGTGGAGTGGTTAAAATTGATGGAAATTCCTTGGATGTGAACTAGTGTGCAAATCAGCCCTTAGACAAAAAGAGGTGAAATGATGTTGTGTAAATTGCTTGGATGATGTTTTATATTTTAAATGGTAATTAGATGGGTTGTGTTGTGGTTGTAAAGTGGAAGAACCAATGAAAAATAATGAGTGGTGTCATTTGGCATAAAAGAACCTAGAGGGAAATATTTAGCAAACGATGCGTAAAAGACGTAAAACGGTGAAACGACGATTGAACTAGCCTTTTGGCAACCTATGGTAGTATAATAAAATGAGAAAGAAAATTTAGAAAATTAAATCCCTAATTAGCACTAAGTTGGCCGAACCATCAAGGATGATGGGGAGGATTTTGTGCTTTTCGCGCTTTGATAAAAACTGACGTATACTGATGGTTGTATATGTTTGCATAGGTTTCCGTACGTCGACTTGAACCCTGAACAGTGAATCAGTGGATTGCCCTTGGTCCTGGACCAAGTGGATTGAGGTAAGTTATTGAACCAATGCATGTTAATTGTAAATTTGCATGTATTGTGTGAGTTGTAAGTGATTGGGAATGTCCTCTGTGTAGGCATTCAGTGGTGTACCAAGTGAGAGGAATAAGCTGCAGCGGAGCTTTTGGAATACAATATAAGGTAACCTCTTGGTACTGGGGCTTGTTCCCCTTGTGTGTCCCACCACACCCGTTGAGGGTGATGGTAGGAAGTGTGTATGAGTAGTGTAGAATAGCATGAGCATGCATGTAGCATTATGAGGGTACTTATGTACCGGATCACTGGCCAGTAGATAGTTAGCCTTCAGGAAAGTTCCGGACTTCCACTGGATAGGTCTCCGAAAGGGAGTTCCAGTTGACCTAGGGTCGTGGTGTGTAATCCTGATAGGAGCACACTAGGAAGTCTTAGGTGTATGTGGATGAGAGGGGTACCTTGGTTGTGGTTCGAGAAACACACCTTGGATGATACCCGTAGGCTTATATGCCGAGGACGTTGTGTGGTATGGTAGCTACCAGCCCGCTTCATCGTAATTTGTATTCTGATATTCCCTTTTTTCTCTAAATCCCTTGCTTTATCCTGTTTTAAGTAATGTTATTTTATAGTATTTATATGCATCGAAGTGAACCATTGGGCAGAGTTTTCTCCAGAACCTCTAGGTTACTGAGATATACTCGTATATCTCACCCCGTCTTGGGGATTTTATTTCAGGAGGTAGCAGTGGCAGTGGAGCAGCGGGCAAGAAGCCCGCATGATGATATTAGTGGTGCAGTCATGTATTTTGCATTTTGGTGGCCATTTGGCCTAGGCTAGACTTAGGGCATGAACATCTGATATGTATGTAGTATGAGTTTCATTAGCATATTTGTTCATGTCATTTTGCCTAAGTCTAGTAGTTATGCCACTTGAGTTCATGTACCTTTTGTATTTAAAGTTGTAATATTTGGAGTATTGTAATTTAAAGTGAAGTTGTAAGTTGTAAATTGTAAGTAAGTATTGTAATTGTACCTTTGATGCATGAACTATTATGATGAAAGAGCTTTAGGCCTATTTTAAGTTTATGATTATTGTATGATGAAATTATGCATGAAATTGAAGTTGGTGATTGAAACCATTTAAGAATTTAAAGTAAGTTGTGTTGTAAAATAAATATGAACTGTGTTGGGTTGTAAGAGCCCCAAGGCATTGTTGGTCCTTGTGTGTGCCACCCATTGGATTATTAGGTACATTTGAGGTTAGATTGAGCTTATGTAAAGTTGGGGATTTTATGAAAAATAAAGGAAACTCAGGCGAAATTTTTGTAGAATTGGCAGGTTTTAGGTGAACTTCGGGAGAGCATATCTCCCTCCATAGAGGTCCGATAGGGACGTGCCATATGCCATTTTGAAGCTTGAGATGTCCCCTACAATGTATCAAAATCTTGGAATTTTTAGAGTGGTGCGCAGCCCTGTGCAGGCCAGGGAAAGTTGCTGCCCTGTTTTGGCCCTGCACTTGGGGGCTGTTCTGGACCGTTTTGGGAAATTTATTCCCGCTTCGTTTCTTAGTCAAATTAAGTGTATGATATATCAAATCGAATATTGAGGCGTCTAGTTTATGGTATAAAAATTTGAGAGCAAATGGATGAGTGGATTAGGTGCAGAAATTCAAGGAGTGAGGGACGTTTGGAGTTGTTTCGTTGGCAGTTTTGCTTGTCCAACTTCAAACGGCGATAACCGGAGCAAACGAGCTCGGAACCAAGCATTTGATAGCTTTCTAGAAAGTTAATTAAGTAAGGAAGAAAGATAGCAAGATATGAGGGACTGAATTTTTACTGTGCGTCCGCAGTAATTTAGAGACCGAACCCTGTTCGGATGTGTAGAAAACGCAAAAGTGTGAAATTGGCTAAGTGGGTTTATGGGAACCCCTTAGTGTCTTATTATAACTAAGGTAAACTATTAAAATAGTATAGATAAGTATTCCGCAAGAGTTTACAGTTACGGTCACAAATTTTTAATTATTACGCTTTTTATGTTTTCAACTATTCGCATAATAATCGGAAAAAAGGTTATTCGCATTTTTATAAATGAATTGCTGTGATTGTAATTGCGCTTAATATCATAATTAATGTTAACAATACCGGTGTACAATGGGCTGTTACATAAGGCAAGGGCAATTTCTTTGAAAGAAAGGAACCATCCACTCAAAATCCTAAGTGTAAAAAAAATGATGAATTTATATAACTAAGCATAAAATTAATTCTGGTTTTGAGAGAGAAAGAGAATCAATGTGTAAGCTTGAAATAGACATGCGTACCTCACTTGAGCTTTATATTGAAGCATGTCATACTTCATCATTGTTATAATACCAAAATATGACTAATTCTTTCTTTCAGCTTTTTTCAAAAGAAAAGTATTTGGCAAAATCACATAAAGCAAATAAGACACCTATAATTATAACTCCTAGGAGTTTGGCAAAGCTAAAAAGTGTTGTTGATTTGAATGCGTGTCATTTATTAAGATACACCCTGAAACATAAAAAAAAGTTGTATTTATAATTCAAATATATAGTTATTGATACTTTAACATAGCTACATACGATATAATATTTTAACATTTTAAAAAAAATCCACGGGTTGACCTCCCTCGCCCTACCCTAACCCGCTTTAACTCACGTATATATAGGGCAAATTATGTTGGATTGAGATAAACCCATATAAGAATCCTCTCTTTGAGGGAAATACCTCCTTAAACAAATTTGCTGACTAATAAATCTTCTATTTCATTACTCCACAATTCATAGTATTATACAAGTATGACTTGTTAGAAAAGTGATGTTAAAATCATTATGAAAGGATGATATGTGTTAGAAAAATCGCTTCAACAATAAACATGATCCCATGAAATATACACAAGAAATTAAAACATGCAATAACATAAAGGTAAAGCATATTGTACGAATATATATAGATGCAACAAGTAAAAATTCGAGTTAGACATTGTGTCCTTAAGACAATTTTCCCTATCTATGGTGCCCAAGATTCGTGGACAAATGTCTCATATGGTAGAATAGGTTACCTCTATTCTTGTGGTTGAACTTCCACATAGAATTATGGGTGTTCATCAATCGATCCAAATCGATTCAAATCCGGGAAACCGAACCGAAAAGCCGATAACTGAATAAACCGAAAACCGAAAAATTGAAAATCGAAAAAAATAGAAAATTTTAATTGGATTGGATCGGTTTTTGGATTTGTTGATGAAAATCGATCCAATCCAAACCGATCCAATATATTAATTCTCTTCTACCTACTTGGGTCTTTCCCCAATCATAGCCCAAAATTTTCTAAATCCAAGACCCATTAACCCATCAACTAAACCCAAGAAAAAGCCTAATCACATCTCATCAATAAAATTTTATCTCTGTAGAGCTTCATATCCATTGCCCCACAAAAAAAAACTATATTATCGTTTACTAATGCTTTTGTATTTCAAAAAAAAAAAATTACAAATTCAATATATACAAAAAATGTTATATGCATAATAATCATGAAACAAATTTTAGGATTTTCAGAAAATCGAAAACCGATCCAATCCAACCCGAAAAAAATTCGATTGGATCAGATCGGATTTGAAAAAAAATCCAAACCGAATGGATGATGACATGATCAAACCGAAATGATTGGATCGGATGATTTTATTTCCAAAACTGATCCAATCCAGACTGCGAACACTCCTACATAGAATTTCCCCATCGAACATAACCTATGTCTAGTTAATCGCACTAGAGTAGAGGAATGAAAATGCATGTACAAAACCAAATAGGTGAAATAAATCATATTTTAAAATTACGATCCTTATTTATTTATAAAAAATGTAATGTTACAATTTAAATGACACTCATTCGACGACGAGACAACACATATGTTCGGTGATGAAAAGACACACATATTTCAAATCAAACTTCTTATTCATAAACATAATTAATTTAAAATTAATTCCAACATGATTCCTAAAGAAGATAATAAACTCTTATAATAGACATAAAATCAGACTTATACACCTAACATAATGGTATTCCATTATAACAAACTTACAACTCAACATACACCTAGATTCTTCTAGCAACATATCCTACCAATTATTACATCAACATATAGGTATCAAGATATCCTCTAATCAAGGCATCACATAGTCTTTCATCCATTTGGGTTGGACTTTATGACATTTGGAGCACCTTGGGCTAGGCTGATAAGCAACATAATCAGACATGCTTTGTCATAGTTCTACACACTAAGAACCACTCAAAAAGCATCACACTTAGTCTAATAAATTAGGTTTTTCCCTAGAAATTTTCTCTGATACCACAAAATATAACACCCCGTGTGCACCTTGTAACAACCTTTATATGCATCCAAGGGTTTTACTATTAATCGTATTCGAGTCTTTTGCATGATGAATAAATAAATAAAATTTAATGTTCAGTATTAAGGTAACAATGCAGGTCATGGGCTAACGAGACTTTAAGCACACAAGATGAATATATTTCAATTTATCACCCTATTTAATCCAATTCTCCGGTTTCTACTTAATATTATATAATTAGTGTAGAGTCTTGACACCAAGTGCCTAATCAGATCCTTATAATTCTAATATGACCCATAATACTATCGCTGTCAAGGAAAATATCAGTTAAGTAGGACAACTTACTCTTGTTTTTTGCAATAACTCGTGTGTGCTCCAATTGCTATAAAAAAAATTAGACAGGAAAAAAAAAGTTCCAGGAGGTTTTGGTACCACTCAAATTGAAGATCTATGGATCAACTTAAGAATTTTTGAAATGGTTGCCTAAATCCAAGAACACTTGATTGAAATGACAATAGTTTCTCTTATATTCAACGATGGATGGTTAAATATGGGTTACTCTAAAAAATTTGGAATTTTTATGCACATTAGATAAGGACCTTATCTTTCAAATGAGACAAGTTTCGTAAAATAAGGACGTCTATGGAATTTATAGTGTCAGCTAAGCTGCAACTGTCTGGACTCACTATGTTCAGTTAACAACAATTTATTTATTCTGAGTTACCTCCATTTACTCATTAATCTGTACTAATCCTTACACTTAATGATCTTGAAATTTCTATCCAGCAAACTAGACATCCATACCTTTAATATGATGCCTAGTTTACAATTTTTGAACACTGATAGCTCTAAATGTGAATTTTCCAAATCTGGTATAAAATCTAAATTTTTTACAACATTTGACTACAAACATGCTTAAATAGTTAAATTAAAGTTCAACTGGTCACAAAAGGTGCAACGGTTATAAATTGAGAATCACACAAGAATTGCTTCCCCTAATCATAATAAAAGTTCCCGTATATACCAAATAGAGCAATCACATATTAGACAGTTAAAAACTTCCTTATACGAGACAAATACTTCATCATGGCATCAAATAAAAAAAAATGACTGTGTTCCTCTAATAATCGCATGCCCATCATTCAGACTATACAAACATACTACACAGCTAAAATCATAAGATTCATAACAAAGTACAAAAGTTAGTCCCTAACATAACAACAAATACATGTTCCATTCATCAATTATACTTTAGCTAATATATTTATCCAAAATCCAGCATCGCTTAACTGACGAACTTGTAAAATAGCAACCCAATAAAATGGCGAGAAAGAATATCAATAAGTAGCAACATTCCTTTTCATGTATCAAAGTCAACACAACAATAAGGCATAAAGCACCTCAGTATATATGTATACAAGACAGCAACCAACATTTCTCATACACATAAAACCATGAGGAATCAATCTCAACCCATATATTCAATCACAAGGAATCATTCAACCCATTCACAGTCATGGGAATCACTCAACCCACATTTTTAGTCATGGGGAATCAATCTCAACCCATATAAATCCTTCATGCAACTATGTATACACATGGTATTTTACGCACAAGGTCACATTCAATGCAATCAAAGGAAGCTACATACTTACTTGTAGGTTGAACTTTCACTTAACCTTTAATTCTATTTTGAGGCTCATTTGAAACTACTATCCGCATCTAGAGTACAACCAAAACACACATTTTTTAGTTCATATACACTCATTTTTGGCTGACTCCAAATATATTTGATTTTCCTAGTTTATTCTAAATTCTAAAATAGAACATCATACTTTGCTTTGATTTTTTTTAATTATTTTTTTATTGGTAATGAGACATAAATTCATTAAGATTTTAAGTAGAGTGGTCCATTTCTTTATTACCAAATCGAATGGGGTATTTTATTAAGCATTGTTTATGCATGCAAGAACAATATATCATAATAGTCCTCAAAACTTGGTTCGACCATTCCCACAGTTTCACAAACAGAATTTACACTCTTAAATTTTCACATCTAACTCATCAGAAATTTTACCCAAGTCTCGAAGGTCATTTTTATTTTATTTATTTATTTAAACTTGTTCTTCCTACTAACTAACACAGTAAAATTTTGGGTTATCGATATAAAGCTGCCCTTTTTATACATCAGAGTTATATGCATGAAAACTCCAAGTTTTATCCCCACAAACTTCAAAGAGCGAGAGCCATTTGAACTTACCGTTGACTTTCTCTAACCAAGATGTCCTTGAGCCTCCACTTGAGATTTGAAAAAAGTAGCTTATAGAAGAGTTTTTAATAATTGATCATTGACATATCAGGGGAAAATGTGTCTTAGATGACTAATGAGGTAAGAAGTCAAAGGATGATGAACAAGATTTCAATAGAAGAAATTACTATGCTGAGGTGAGGGTTTCGGCCATAAGGAGTGTGAAATAAAGAGGTTAGCTGCATGTATTTTAATGGGGTATGGAAAGATAGCTTATGTGTAGTTGTACTTGAGAAGAAAAAAAAGGTTATTATGATTTTTATTTATTTATTTTACTTTATCCCATATTATTGTCCTTTGGATCTCTTATAAAATTAGGAAGGTAATTATAATCAATAAAATATATTTAATTGAGAATTATAATAAGGAAAGCAATCTCATACCATATACTTGCTTAGTTAAATAAATAAGATCAATCATATCTAAAACAATAATTAATATTTCTAATTGATTATTAATTACTTAACAATTTTTCCCTTATACTAAAATTCCAAGCAAAGGTGGGACCGAGATATCACACACCTAGTGTATTAACTCATTATGGTATTAAGCACAACAAAATAATTAAGAATTCATTAAGAAAATTCCTTTATTTTGACACTTATGATTGTGACTTAACTATTTATTCTTATATAAAAGTGAGTTAACTTTTTTCCTTTCTTAAACTAGTTATTCAACTCAACTCAAAACTTAAGTATGATCTATATAATCTATAGATTCACTTATTTGACTCATTTTCGATAGATTAAAGCTTATTAAACCTTAAGTGATGAATATACATGTTGGAACTCTAAATCATGGTGGGAGAGGTTTATCTAACTCCCCTAGGGTCTCATATCCTTAAAAAACCAATTAACAACCCAAAACAGTGAACAAGTCCTTCTACTAAAGAGCAGACTAAAGAAACAAACTTTACCACATATTAAGCTATGAACAACCATTACTATTTCTAAAACTAGGATTTTATGACTTTATCATCGATTCTAATATTTTATTATGTTAAACTAGCCATATCAAGATTTCAAACAAGGTACAACATGATTCATTTGATTGAATATAACCGGAGTTGTACAACTCACAAGGCACTTGTACTAAACTAGTTTCTATAGTTGAGTCAGCCCGCTTCACGGATTTATTGGCAATCCATGGGTGCTCTAAAATTTCAAGGTCTTGGATATATTAAAATAGACACTTAAGTCTTTCTAGAGACATATTATATGCCTCAATTGGGTTTGTGCATCCCAAGTTATGTATATTACAAGCCAACTGCTTCGAATCAGACTTTTGAAAAATGAGTAGCGACTTCAAAATAAAACTAGAAATAGGTTTATTATTCATAGGTCCTAAAACTTAAAAAAAATTAAAGGTCTTATAGTTAGCTTTACATGGGTTCTAGTCTCACTCAATTTAGAGCTCTCTAACTCAAGATATACCTATTTTATTGTGCTACCTTCAGCATGCAAAACAGATATTTTGATGCTAGAGTAGTGCGTTAAAACACTCTCTAGTGTGTTAAGCGCCCTCCTCAGCATGTTAAACGCCCTCCTCGGCGTGTTTTAATGCATTGAGGAGAAGACCAGGGTTCTTCCCCCTGTTGTAGCGCGTTAAAACTTCCATATAGAACATAATTGCATTTTTAGCCGAAAACTTTTAATACTTTTATCTCGAAAAGCGCCTTCACTAAAATTTTTAACTTTTCAACTAATTAACCTTCTAATTACACATTAATCCCCAGTTAATATATTTAAATTATTCAGGTTATTATACCATCCTAATACTTAGCTCAGTATTCATTAGTTCCACCTAACTAGTATCAATAACATATTGAGGAATAAATGGAGGTATGCATCCATAATTTACCTGAAAGGGTGTTAACCCTATAGCAGAAGGGATAAATATATTTTAGCACCATTCAACCCAATGTAAAAATTTACCCCGCAACTTTGGCCGCTCATGCATGCTCACAAGTATTGTTGTAAAATTCAATTCATCACCTGAGTTTTTCCATTACCTTGTGCTGATGACATGCATAATTTTGTACCACTCAATTTGAATAGCTATTGCCAAAAATGGCTAATAAAAATAAGATCTTTATCTAATATAATACTCTTTGCCATTGAATGTAATCTACAAATGAGCATATTATATAGGAAGGATTTTTCTCAGCTACCTTGGCAGCGGAATAATAAGTGTGCAACATATCATACTATATAGGAAGAATTTATTTTTTTGAAACTGATCCTAATTACCTCTTTGAGACGAATCAGAATCCCTAATATCTTCATGGGTTCGACTCGACTCTTTGAGCCGCCTATGGTACTAATCCAGATTTTGGGTGCGAGTTCAAAGATTACGGTACTTATGCCCCTCTTCAGGTGATGTTGATAGAATTCGAACCGAGATCCTCTCCCACCACTGACTCTCCATGCTACGAACTGAGTCTCTATGCTATAAAGTGAGCTCCCACAATTGGTACATAGGAAGGACTAGAGCAAAACAAACCTCCGAATAATACAATGTTTTGAAAATATTTTTTAGCACGACAAGTACTACACGTATTAAAAGATACTCAAGTACTCAACTAACGCTTACCAAAAAGCGAGTCAACTACCCTAATTACTGCTTGAGAGACTATCCTCTCTTAAGAAAACTAGGTATTGAAGAAGTTTCTGCCTTCTCCTTTGGTCTTCTCTGTGCCGTGACGCTCAGGTCCTCTTCGCGCTCCTCAACTGCAACGTGACCAGCGGCATCTGCTCCGTCATCATCTTGCTGAAAGGGTTAAACAGATTTACACCGTCGATCGCCGTCTCTGCCGTCGTTTGTAGCATCTTCTCCGCGATCTTGACTTTCTGCTTCGCGTAAGGTTCGATTCTTCTCACGCCTCTAATAGTCTCCGTTCTTATACATTAAAAACGCTGGATCTGACCATTTTACTCTTACTAGGGTTTTGCTCTCTCCTTTTGGGGTGAATTTGTCAGTGTCATTTTTCTGCGGTTGCCACTTTGTTGGGGGCTATGACTGGATCTTTGTAAGGCTATGAGATCGATTTGCTACTATTGCAAGCTGTATTAAATGATGCTGGAGAGGAACAGATCACCGCTCGCTTTCGCAGAAACTGTCTTTGATGCTGACTATTTGTTCGATGAAATCAACGCTAAGATCCAAAGTGGAAGCTGAGTGTCAAACCTTCGGTGCTAAGGTTACCGAACTTTTTTTTCTTTCTTTCCTTTCAAACTGTGTTTTGGCTGCACAGTTCTAAAATTCAAATATTATTTAAAATGATAGAATAATTTGTCGGCAGGCACATCTTCTTGGGTTGAAAGAAGTGTTTATGAGTGTTTGTTATGGAACTCCTACAACAAATTTTGGTAAATTTGTAGGGTGAAGGTGAATCTGTTATTTATGACATAGATGACAGCAAAAGTAAATTAAAAGATTATTTCCTGTTAGGTAGTAAAATTGGAGTTATTTTCATTGTGGACATGAGATGACTTGATAAAACAACTCTTGCTAAACATCTTTACAATTAATGATTATAACGTAATCATTGTAAAGAAGTTTAGCAAGAGTTGTTTTACCAAGTCCTCTCATGACCACAATGGAAATAATTCCTATTTTATTGCCAATAGCATCTTTTGATAGCAAATAATCTTTAAGTTTCCTTTTGTCATCATCTCTGCCATAAATAGTAGATTTATCTACCACAGAACTTGTAAGAGTTCCATGCCAAACACTGCTGGAAACATCTTTCAATCCAAGAAGGTGTCTATGCTGGGTAAGTTGTTCTAATCTTTCAAAAAATGTTTGCATTTTAGAATTTATCACCCCAGAACATGGTTTGAAAAGCTTTGACTCAGCATCCACTTTGCATCACAAAGCCTTAGGGTTGATTTCTTTCAACAAATTGTCAATATCAAAGACAACACGTGTGAGCTCATCCAGCCATTCCATGACAGCAGGATTGGTGATCTGTTTCTGCTCAGCATCATTTAGTACAGCTTCATGACTCTGCAGTGTTAATTTCAGCTTTTCCAGCTGTGAATTGTCAAGCTTCTTGCTCTGGATGGAGTCCATGAACTTGGTAGTGCTTCTCCCCTAATGGCAGCAACCAAAAGCTCCTTGGATTCAATAAGACGCCACAGTTTAGAGTAAGAATAGATTCATAAGAAAAGCAGGGTGGATGTAAAGCTTGCTGATTTTTAAACTAATTATTGATATCAATTATTGTTCCATGGGAGTAGTTTGGAATCACTGGTGGTCCATCCATTGCAGTTAGCATATAATTGTTGGGGATTACTTCTCTCATGTAATATGAGAGAAGTTGTCTCATGTCAAGAGACAAATAAAGTGGGTCCCACCAACTTTTAGAAAAAAGAAAAAAAGAATAAAGAGAGGAACATTTTTCGAAGAGAGAGTGATACGAGAGATCCATCTTATGCAACATAAGAGTATGATTTCCCATAATTGTTAATCCAATGTTTTATGTGGAGCACTAAGTAGGAATCAACAAAGAAGTCTTCCAAGGTATTAAGGTTGAACCAATGATGGGGATTGTAAAGTGGCTGGGTATTCCTGTCTCAAGGTTATGTAAAAAGTTTGCTGATATCTTATCTGACTAGGAGATTTTTTGATCAAAACATGCAATCGACTTCCTTTGGGTTCTGGGAGGTCCTAGTTTGTTTGAAGCTTTTGTACCTTTCCATTTCTGATAAGCTATCGTTGCAAGGTTTTACCACAAAGAAGGGCTAGCTCAGATGTAGACTCGTTCAGTGTTTACTCATGAGCTATTGTCAAATTACTATATATTGTTTTTACAGCTAATACCTATGTCTATCTTCGTCTGGCACTGTATAAACAAACACCTTGCTGAGAATGCTAATAACGGAAAATCACTGTAAATTATTACCTATTGGCAACCATTTCAGAATTTTATCACGTGAAGCAAGATATAATGGTAGATCAGTAGGAAAACCATCTCAAGTGAAGATGTAAGGTGTTGTTTTGCTTGGATATCGAAAGATTATTAGTTCAGTACTGTACTGTATCTTCTATTAATATTTTCAAGAATGCTGCATTTTGCAATGGCTTATCATTTATGACATACAATAATTTTCTTTGATCTTTTAAAGATGGAGACGGCATATTTTGACATAAATTGGTATATCGATATTAGTGTTCTCATAATTTTTCTTTGAATATTCCAACTGATCCATCAACTCGAAGACTGTAGCTAGTTGATGCAACTGGGGGCATTGTTGTTTTTATGCTAGACGTTCACTATGTTGAATCCCAACAAAAGTAACTTGATAATTTTTGAAATCAATGCAGCCTTAAGGTCAATTATTTGTGGTAGTCTTATATTATTTTATATTTGCTGTCGCTTGAATCCAATGTACTTTGTTTTATTTGACTTCATGTATTCCTTTGCTTTTGACAAACTTTATAAATTGTAATGTCCTTTATCTTATAAACTTGGTGTTCAAGCTTTCCAACACGAAATAATAATGATGAGGATTTTGTTGAAAGGTGGATCATACATCCTCATATGTTTAGGCACCCATTAAATGAGCCTAGTACCATCAACCCTTATTGCTTCTCTAGTCCTATACTCTATCTGCCATGGCTTCCAAATCTCACTTGAAAGTCTTTTTAAAAAGGATATTCATTTTCTAATACATACCTCAAAGGCTTTTATGAAGGATGCAAGGAGTACTGTTGAGGAAGGGTTTTATTTTAGAGTTTCTCATGTGAAACTAATTTTATATCGTAAATTACAAAATATATTTATTCCAAGAAGAGAAGGCTCGATCATCAAAAGTTACTAGATTGTTTTCATTAAGTATAGCCAAGCTTAACGTTTTGACAACCATAATTTAATGGGTTTTATAATTTTCATTTAATATGAGAATTTGAATTTTCTTACACACCCTTCGATTTCCGTACCAACGTGGGTCCTACACATAATTTTTTCTAACATATGGGTCCACATACTTTTTGTCTCTACAACGTGAGAATTCAATTCTCATGTTGAATGAGAAATATAAAACCCTAATTTGATTGATCTCATTCTTTTGAAAGACATTGATGAGAGTATTAAATGGTTGGTAGGAGAAATTGATTGATGTGATAAAACGCTGAAAAATAGTTCCTTTTAATGAGGATATATTGACTTGGGGAGCTATTGTTAATATAACTAGCGCTGGTGAGCCTTTTTTTTTTTTTTTGGTATTCATAAGGGGCCAAGCCCCAAAACAGAACAAACAGAGTTTCACAAAACAGAAACCCAGAAAACGAAAAACATAAAACCCAACAAAAATCAAAACTCAGCAGAAACTAAAACAAAAGCTGATTAACCAGAGTCAAGATTATCAGCTTCCATAAGCTTGGCCAATTCAGGATGGGGAGAGAAGATCAGTTGCAGACCAAATTCATCTTTAATAGCAGCTTTGGCAATCCAATCTGCACAACAATTAATTGATCTAGAAATGTGAGTCAAGGTATTTCTATGCCTTTAAGCTATAGCAAAAAAGAAAAAGGGAGATAGAAAGCGAAGAATGTGGTGATAAATTTTTTTGAAGAGCAACAATGTATCTACAATTTTAATACTTTGAAAATGAGGATGATATTGAAGGCTTAGAAGATGGTGGCTTCCTTGAAATGGGAAGTGACTATAGAAATTTGTATTTGATAGTATTAAGATTCTTCCTTTTATGTTCTTTGAATTTTGTAATTTAGTTCTTTTTAATTAATTTCTATTATTTTAAATATAATAATAATATTAAATTTTGAAATTGTAACATTAAAGTTTCTCCCACTAGCCCACTTTATTTTTTGGTAATTTTTTGTTATTAGTATTTATAATTATGGAATCGGTTATACTTACTAACAACTTTGTTATCATTGGATCAAAATTAAATCAATGGTTACAAAATAACATTAAATAAGAGCCGTTAATTTGATTTTAATCCAACGATAAAAAAATTGATAGTAGGAGGTGATAAAAAAATAGTGATAAGTATAATCTCCCCCAAAATAGTTAAGTTAAATTTAAGAGAAAAAAAAAACAGAGTTCAGGAACGGATATGAAATGAAAATAAGATATAGGTCAAATCTAAAAACTAAAATAAATTAGAAGAAGAAAATATCTTTCTTTTTTTTTCCGCAAACCAAACAGGCCCTTAAATATTCATAAAGAAAATAATCCCCTAAACAAGATAACCATGAGCAGCATTAACTACATTTTGGATCAAAAGAATATATCCACGATTTTCTGGAGGCTCAGCTTTTTATTTCAGAAGAAAGATTCCTTCAGCTATAAATGACTGCATTTCAATGAACTTCCTTTTCCCAATTCATAATGGGAAATGTTGCATCGTGCCAGGATAATAATTATTACATTGTTTACGAAACAAGGAGCTAAAAAAAACTACAAATCAGGAAATAGAAAGCATACATTTCCTATATCTACAATGCTAGTCATTCATTAGAAACTACGTTATCTGAAGCAGAGTTGAGGTAGGAAATTACAAGATCCGCTGCTTTGCAACCCGAGGCAATTGTTTTGCCAACTGAGAGTCCACCTTTGTGATTACCTACCAAGTTCATCATTACTTCATTAGTAGCACAAAAAATTAGAATTTAATGTTTTGTACATGCTCTCATCATATTCATATTCTGTATAACCTTATCCCTTCCAAAAATAGAAAAATATTTTGGGTACTTTCGCAATACTAAAGATTCGGTACATAATCTAAAGTTGGAAAAAAATAACTCATCTTTTTGCATTTATTCTACCCATCCTTTTATGGTTGATGTCATATGACTCCCACTTTTTCCTACTTATGACAAAGGAATACCTACTACAAGAATACTGAAAATATGCTCCAGAACTAGATAAAAGAGGTCTGAACTCAAATTTAGAATTGGTTCTTTACATGGTGTCAGAGCCTCGTGTCCCAGGTTCGATCCTTGCCGCCCCCCACTTTCTTTCAAGTGGAATTTCTTTGTTCGCACAGGTATGTGGGCCTGTGCATTGTCCACCCTTTAAGCCCAGAGGGATCTCGTGTGAGGGGGCGTGTTGAGATATATAAACCATTAATGTAGCCTCACCCAAAAGCTTAGTTAAGCTTTTGGGTTGAATTGGTTCTTTACATTTAGGATTCACAACTTTGCAGGAATGAACAAGTGGATTCATCTGACTTCAAGAGGGTCCACTTAAAACTTTTTCAATGTATAACTCAGATGGAGCCACCCATACATTTGTAAATGCAAGCAATGATTTGTTAACTAAAGAGTAGGTAGCATTATTCTTTACCAAACCTACAAGTCATGTTATTGTATTAACATAATTTGTCTGCCAGTTAAAGCTATGTATTTAAAGCATTAGCATAAGAAGTTACCCGCAAAGAAAAATCCGGGAAGATCTTTTTCTATCTTGTCAATTGCTTCAAGAACTGACCCATAGTTATGCCCATACAAAGGAAAGCCTTTACTCCAATAGAAATGGCTGCCATTGAGTATAATTTAGAACATAAAAGTAGGGTAAATAGTGAAAATAAATTGTGACATACTTGACAAATGTGGGCTCCCCCTCTGCTCCCAACAACTTTCTCAGGTCAGAAGTAACAATTTTCTTAAGCTCATCACTGCATTAAACAGGCAAACTTATTAAGCAAAAGGATATAAAGAAAAGAAAACAGGAAGACAAGTCAAAAGGAGAAGAATATACAAGGTTTTTTGAGAGCATCTATTGCCACTCTTTAATTAACTTTTATGTAATTTCTCTTAACAAAGAAAGGAGGGTATTTTAGATGAAAGTTAGCTGAATAGGAGTGTCAATAGACACGTGTGTGGCAATAGATACTCCCATGGTACTTTCCAAAATATATAATTACTAAAGTAAAAGTACGTTGAAGCTTGAGCCAGTTCCCTGTTACGGGTACCCCCAATGAAGGTGGTATAGAGATATAAATCACTGGGTGCACGATCTGGAAACATCATGGAGGAAAAAAGTGTACCTGTTGAACAAAATAACTCAGCTGGTTACATTATAAAATAGTTTAACCTACTTCTGTTTTTTTTTAGCCATAGACTTATAGGAGCATTACCAAGGGTTTTAAAACCATTTTGTTGTTCTTTGGAAGGAACAAGAACTCCAAATCCCTCCAGCGGTCTCTTTACATTTTCCTTTTTAAAGGTGGTAATTATGACTGAGAGTGGCAAATACGTCACCTGCAATAAGGGTTGTAACTTGTGAGAATCATGCTGTTGTAATAAAAAGAAAAGAAAAAAAGAACTAATGAAAGGCACAATTAAAGGATATATTTTTCTTATATTGTAGGAAAGAAATCACCTCATGTTGTAGAAATAAAAGTATAAGTGGGACCTACAGGTAAGAGGAGAGAGAAAAAAGAGTGATGGAACCCAATCATTTTTGTGTGTAGGAAAGTTGTTTTTTCTCATGTAAAATGAGATAAACATAACCCCACAATTAATTAGTTCGTTTTATTGGAGATGTCCTCATGCTGCTCAAACTCAAATTTAAGCACGGTAACCTTTCACATTTACAAACAAACCGATTTTACATGGCTATAGCTCTGTTTGATGACGCTGACCAAACAGTTACAGTGTAAGAAGAGCATAAGAAGCCACCTTATGTCTGTAAACAAATAAATCTTGAAGTACATTAATCAAAATCCATGTCAAGTTGAAATATAGTATACCTCGGGAAGAAAATTAAGTGGAAAGGGGGTTCCCTTTTTCATGATCTTGATGTCTTTAACATTACATAGGGGAGCCTGTCATAAAAAAAAAACACAAATAAACCCTAGTCAGAAATTGATGAAGTTATCAAAAGTAGCAACTTACAATGTGTGATGAAAATGTCACGCAGAAAAAGTGTTAAGCTTGGAGATAAAACTTCAGAAACTAACTCAACAAAAGGTTCACAACACACCTCTAGAGAAAGAAAATAAATATTGCAGAAAAATCCAACTTGTTTTCTTTTTCTTGCCTAAATAGTGCTGCTTAAAAGTCAGTGGAGAATGTTATCAAAAAAAAAAAAAAGTCAGTGGAGAAAATTATTAAAAGCCTATGTACATAACAAAGTGCCGGAACAAATCTTCGACCCAACTATCCGACAACAGAGATTCCAGCAGAGATATACCATACTTTTAGTCAAAGCTCCCATGAATATCAATTGTAATTAATTTTGAGCAACGTCAAATATCATGTTACATTAAAATTAGTCTGCAGGAAAAAGTATGCTAAGGACAAAGATTCAGTTAGATATACAGCAATATTTGTTCATAATACACAAGAACTTTAAGGTTCCAATTAAACAAAATTCTCTCTTTTAATTGTCTTGGAGCAACCTATCCTCAAGAGAGAGAGAGAGAGAGAGAGAGAGAGAGAGAGAAAGAGAAAACATAAGTCTATTTGGTCCAATTTTTTCATGGCTATCTGGCAAGTAGCCATCAAGAGACTTTTTATTTTTATTTTTTTTAAATTCAACTCTCAACAGAAGAAGCAATTGAAACAATAATACATGTCTTTTGTTCTGTGAAACTTTCTTATATTTTGTTTATCTTACTTTTTCTTCTAATTTATTAAGACCTGAAATTCAAACTTTCTTTCACACCTGCATCAACACACATATTAGCCAAGTCTTTCATGTTTACCTTTTAGTCATATTAACAAGTTCATGCATAATGTGCAGTATCTATGACAGTAGATTTGGGGAAAGAGCAAAGAGGAAAACCATACTAACCGTCATAATTACTGCATCAACAGCTTGTGCTTTTTGTTTAGAAGAACAAGTAATAGACCAATTTTGGGACGAGGAACTTCCATCATGACTGTAAGCTAATGTCAAAACCTTTGCATTTAATTTAAGGTCATCTTTGCCAAGCTCTTTGCACAATGTATCGGTCAGTGTCTGTGCTGGATATAATTATATAAATGAGATGTACGAAGGTGATGAATATGATATTCATATGGTCAATGGTTCTAATCAAGCACAGAACAGGGTTTTTCTCAGAGGAGAAATATTTGCACAACTATTCAATACCTGCATCCCACCCTGGAAAGAAAATGAACCACGCTTCTTGTTTTTTCTTAGTGCATCCTTAGTTTCTCCAGTTTTGTCCTTCTTGGCAAATAAGTTTGATTGTAAAGCCCCAGCTATAATGGAGCCAAACCTAAGAAATATAGAGTATCCACCACACATTAACCAAACAACTATAAAAAGAAATGATATCTTAAATTTCTAGGGAAACTCCCCCCCAACTCCAATACTCATATTTTAATCACTTGCAGCCGTAAGGCTAAGTTATGTAGAATGCCTCCCATGTTTCAAAGATGACTCTTTCTGCCTAATCTTCCAATGCGATAGGACTGTTTTAACAATGTTTGGATCAAGTACCTACCACTAGGTTAAAAGCTGTAGCTAATAGTCAAGACACAACTATTTCTACTCAAGTGCATAAGCCCAAGTGCCATAGTTTAATGTTACAATACATGATAAGAAAAACATTTATTTGAAATAGCTACAGAGTTACAAGTTTCAAATAAATATGCCTAAAATGGGTCAGATACAATGATCCATGTTCATCAGATCCTGGGGCAAATAAGAACACAATTTTGTCATGTCTCATATTATCATAAATACTTACTTTATTCTTTAACAAAAATAAGACATCAATAAATTCACTAATAGTAAACAAAAGGGTGGGCTCCATAATTCTTATTTTTTAGATATCAAGTGGAGAAAAATTAAGATTTAAAAAAATCAAATATCATCAGCTAAATTAAATTGCACAACAAGAAAGTTACTAGCTATACCTTTTCTCCAAATTCCATAACTCTGGAAAAGAATGGCGCATCTGTTCGAAATAGATGAAAGAATGTAATTAAAGACAAAAGATAGGGCAACTGAAAGTATTTGTTAGCCCTAACTGGTCAAAGTCAAAACCGTAAGGGATAATTCACCTCACTCCAAAACTAGTTCAAAATAGCAAGATAAAAACCATTTAAATAATTGTTTTGCCAGGGCCTTTGCCCCAGCAGTGCATGCAATCATGCTTGTGATTACACTGGTCTTGTATTTGAATGCCACCAGGACCAACCATGTGATTTCTCTCTCTCTCTCTATCAGAGAGACCTTTATGCCCCATATCCTCTCCTAAGGTCATAGTGTTAGATCCCATATGATCTCTAAGGTGCATCCTAGAGAGATAGAAAAGGCAGTAGGGTAATGGAGACACAATGCAGTAACGATGATGTCATGAACTTTTTCAATTTACTGTGTCCTAAAAATAGAGATAAAAAGACTGACAGAGAACCTACAATGATTACAAGATACAATTTTCTACAAGCAGAGTTTTTTTTTTCTTTAAAAAAAAGTCCAATCTGACATCCTTTTCCTCTTTAACCTATTAGTTTGATGTACTGTATTGGTGTAGATCATGATTAACATCTTATATGATTATCCAATTTGAATGCAACCAAAATTCATATTTAAAAGCAGGAAAAATGAAATATTGTAGCAATATTTCAAAATTTGAGAATTAACTCACAGAGAGAGATTCCGGATCTGCTGCACTTGTACCTCCAACAAAAGGATCAATGAGATAGTCCACAACCTTCACTTAATTTTGTTAGAAGATGGCATAAAACACTTCGATCCAAATAATAAATACTATGCTTGAAGATGTATGTACTGTGCACTGTAAGCATATAACGCGTTAATCATGAGCAGAAAAATGTCAAATGATGATGGTAATGTAATGTGATGTTACCTCTTTACCAAAATGACGTTCAAAGAAACTGCCAACACTGCAAGAAAGAAAACAGAAAGAATGCTAAGGATGTCACTTTTGTGATACAGTGAAATAAAAAATAGACAGAGCATGGTTCAGTAGAACTTGTTGCCATTTATTGAGGTTTATTTCACCTTTCCTGAGAATTTTCATCACACACATTAGAGGGGTCACTTCTTTTCCACATAAATGGTTCAAAAATGACCTGGATCTGCAAGTTTAGAAAGTTAAGTAGGCAAACTATCATTTTTGAGCTGGATAAATCAATAGCTCTGATTAGCTATATTTAGAACAGGTAACCAATCACTAACAGAACTTAAAAAAGATAAAAAGAAAAAAGAAAAGGAACAAACAACATGAAAAAACAAGCTCACATTTACCTTCCATGTAAGTCACTCATTCAAATTATGTCCAGAACATTTTCTGATTTTGAAGTTTGGCATTAACTTATTTGAGTGCATTTTAAACAGTTATACCAGAATCCTATGTTTGGTATTCTTAGTAGAAGATTTATTCATGGGCAAGAAATTTTTTTCATGTAAAACAAGAATAAGAAAGACGAAAAAATCTGTGCAAACCAGAGGGATCAAGCTCATAAGCAATATTATAAAGCTGGGGAAGATTAATTTAGAGAAATCTAAGACAAAAGATCAATTAGGGAGGCTAGATGTGGTTTGATTGAAAAATATAGAAGGAAACAAAAAGACATACACATGGTCTTCATTGATCTAGAAAAAGCCTATGCATAAGGCACCATCAGAAATTTTGTTGAAGGCTCTAGAGAAGAAAGGGATTTGCATCACATATATTCAACATGCTAACTGGGCACATCCAAGAGCCAAGCGTCAATGCATCCTTTTGCAGTCAGTGTAGTCCTATTTGATGAGAAGAAAGAAGTAAATTCTAAACTTGAGTTGTGGAGAGAAGCTTTGGAATGATAGGGTTTTCAGTTAAGTGGGATAAAGATGGAGTATATGGAATGCAAGTTGTGTTTTGGAGGTGAAAATTGGAGATGATATTACAGTGTCAATTTAGAAAATGCATATGCTTAAGACTGAGTTCCGACTTCAAACCCGTGACTTACAGAAACTATCACCATAAACTACATTTTGCAGACAAGGAAAGTGTGTCTGACAATTACTGAAGAAATTGAAAAAGATATTTGCACATGCTATGTGAGGTATGTCCAGAATCTGAAACCTTCAGAAAAAGTTATAGTGGGGCTCAAAATGTTCACTAACGGATTGCAGAAGAGTATCTTAGAAGTGTGTGAGTGTAAGCATGTGTAAGTAACATTAATCTAATAGAAAACATAGCAAGATAATGACAGAAAATTTCAAAAGCTCAAAAAGATAGCAGATCCTCAGACATGTGAGAAAGAAACCTTTGATTGTGCAGAAAGAAGTTTGCTCTTCAGTAGTGCAGCAGGATTTGTGGGTACCTGATTTAAAAAGTTACCACATTTTATATTTATTGTGAGACAAAGGTAGCTGCAAAATCTGAAGACCCATTTAAAAAGTCCAGATAATTAAAAGAAGAAAAAAGAGAATCAACATTTTAGAAAAAAACAAAAGTTATAAACCACACATACCAGAAGTGGTGTCCCATTTTTCACAATATAGCGCTTGTGCTGTGAAATTGGCTGTACAGTAAATAGAATCTCAATTTTAATCATGACCAAAACAAAGATTTAATTCCCCAATAGATCAATCACCAATACTCTTAAACTTTCAATTTCAACAACAAAATCCAAATTATAATTGAAAATTTGAAAGAACTGGAAGTTAAATGAAAGAAATGGCTTTATAGTGTAGTGGCTCAGAAAATATATCTCAAAATGCACCCTCACAGAATATCAGCAGTGGAAGTTAAATGAAAGAAAATGGCTTTATTTTGATACCATGAGAAAGCATGTTGACTTGGTTTTATATATCGTTAAGTTTTTATAGCAAAAATATCCTTACAAATTGTTGCTTTTCTGCAAGTCCAAGAGCATCAATCAAATCTTTAACCTCCATTTCACTTTCCGTCTGCAAGAGGTGAACAACGTGAATAGTAAGAGCTTCCGTAAGAAGCATGTATAGAATAAAGGGTAAATTACAAATAACCCTCCTGATATTTAAGTCATTTTCAATTTTCATACATGAAGTTTATTGTGAAACACAACCCCCTATAGTTTGGGTTAGATTGTAAAAAGTTATGTGAGAAGCATGTGCCTTAAAAAATAGAAGGTTGAGTAGCTTGAAAGCTAGCTCAACTCACTTCCAGCCCTACCCATGGAATGTTAAAACTCGCACAATTTAGTTTCTTTTCAATCTAACCCAAAATTCAGGGGGAAAGGGCCCCGGGGAGGGGGGATCTGGTCTGTGATACAAATAAACTTTATGTAGTAAATTTGAAACATCAGGTGGTGCTCTTTAAAACGAAATGCACATGAATAATTATTGACGAAAAAAGAAAATCAATGGTTTGGACTTCAGAATTTGATTGAGTACAGGTCATTACATAACATGATCAAATTCCATAGATTTGTGACAATCCACACCCTGAACTGAAATTTTCATCAGCATTTACTTACATGCACTGTAAATTACTTGCAACTAGTGAAATTACCATTGTATTAGCTCCCTCATCCCAAACTAGTCCATCCTGGGAAACACTTCTTAACCTCCCTCCAGCTCTTCCTTCAGCTTCAAATACAGTAACATCCAGACCATGTGATTTTAATTTGTAAGCCGCAGCAAGCCCACTTGACACCAAAATACAAAGTTAGCCAAAGTTAATGTCATGAACATTTCAAATATCAGATATGTCAATGGCTGAGATGTTTATCAAGAAGCATGATGCAAGCACCCAATTGCCCTTTGTGAAATATAATAGAAAATACAACTAATCATCTTATTTTATCCAAATAGCAATAATGAAAATGACATTTCATCATTCCTTTTTAAATTCATTTCTATACACAATCCATGGCACAATGCTATATGTTCCCTCTGTTGGATATGCCTCATATTTTGCACACTGATAAAAGTCCTTGTTGGCGGGGTCAGTAAAAAGCCAACCGAAGTAATGACTTGGTACTGTTGTGGGCCTCTTACTTATTGTAATTTTCTTTTTCTTAGTAGTTTGGACTTGGGCACATAAATAACTGTTATTAGGATTTTCTAAATCCTATTTATATTCCCTGGTAAACCGAATGACTTGTAACGAGTGATGGTAATGCGAATATAATTCAGACAAGCTGGACGTAGCCTACATTTGGTGAACCAGGATAAATCGCTGTGTCAAATCTCTCTTCCCTTTCTCTTTCCTGATTTCGATTTGTGTGTCGATTTCCAACACCCTTACTAATACTTTAATTCACCATAACCAATGTCAGTGATATTCAAAAACATCCCCACACAAGAAGAACAAGGTTTCATCATTTCATGCTACCAAGCCAGCCTTACTTATCCAAACTGTAAGTATGGCTAAATTAATTAACAGAAAATAAGTTCAAGCATTAGCAGTAACTAAATAAGAATATATATTAAAAGAAAGGAAGAGAGCCAAATTGAAGATATCAAGAAGTAGGCCACGTTACCTTACCCCAGCACCAACAACAGCTACTCTTTTTACAGATCCTGCAAACTCAAAAGTACTTAGGTCAAGGTCTTGAATGTTTGAGGAACTTTAGTTAAACATCTTAGAAAGCAAGAATTTTATACAAAAATCATCACATATTTTCTAAGCTTTGCTAATCAACTGGATATGAGGCTAATGACAATTTTTTAAAAAAAAAAAAAAATTATTTTGCAAGTGATGATTATGAGTATGATAATGAGGATAGATTAGAGAAAAGTCAGTGTTTTATTTAGAGAAAGGAGATTACTTACTTTGGTTATCATGTTTTGCAGAGGAGGCCATCTCTCACTCAGCTTCAGGCCAATGTTGTTTTAGTCTACGCGCGTGGGTTGGTTTTTGGACGCGGTATAAGCATAGCGAGAGCCAAGCGAGATATATTCCAAACGAGGACGTTTTTTTTTTTTTAGTAAATATTCCTGCCAATATTTACGAAATCTTTTTTAGTTCTGGTAATAAAAAAATACAAAAAAGATCAAATTAATTCCTAAAATAATGAAAAAAGACTAAGGAGTACTTATTACAATTGACATAAGGATTAAAATGACCCTTTTTTTCATAGTTTTAGGGACCAATTTGATACTTTTCTATTGCTAGAGACTAAAAAAAATTTCACAGATATTACCGGGACCATATACCGATCAGTTTATTGCTTCGTAATTATTGGGGACAGATTTGAAGGTTTTAAGGTTTTTTTTTTTGGTGAATTGATTTGAAGGTTTTAAATGGTATCCGTGATGATCGAATATATACTCTTACTTTTATATGCTTAATTTCTTGGGCCAACTGAATTAGTATCGTATCATTTTGTGTTATCCTATTTTTTTGGACAACTTGTCGACTCTATTTTCTTTTAATGAATTAGCACAAGATAGATAAAATTTGGTAAAACTATGTGCATTTGAAACTCACTTCTTCTTTGTTTTAAAAGGAAGCAAATACTAAAATTTGTGTTTCAATTACACCACGAACTCAATATTTATACAATGAATGCTAGTTATTCCAATGGCAACATGCGGACATAAATATTGTGATTTTTGTTTTTTTGGTTGTTGCGGGTTTTTATTTGTAACTTGATTCAATATTTATGTTATGAGTAAATATTTATTTAAGTCCTTAATAAAAAATATTGTCCCCGCTTTATTATTTTATGAAAAAAATTAGTCTCGAGGTTCCTACAAAATTCAAAATGAATCAATTTAGTCAAAATCGTGGTCCCTCATAAACTCAAAAAACACCAACATTAATCACTCAAAATGACTAAAATGTGTCAACTTTGAATTTCATAGGACCAGGTCACTTTTTTGTAAGGGACTAAAGTGATGACTGAATTTTTTGTTAGTGACAAAAAAAGTATTTACTCTTATATTATGAGCTGTCTTTACAAAAGCATTAATCTAAATTGTCTTTACAAAAAATATTGTACATAAACCTTCTACTTAAAGCGTTAATTTAAACTATCTTTACAAAAAAAAATGAGATATAAACACTTTTTACTGGGTTCGCCACTGAGTTATTCTACCCATGTATTATAAGAATAGTTTGAAAATAAATATCTATAATCATGAGTTGATAAATCTAGCTAATGAATATTTAAATTAATTTATTTTACTTTAAAATTTGTATAGACAAAATATTGTTTGGTTATAAACATTTTTCCCAAATATATTAAATATAATCGAGAGAATAGTATTTAAAATTTAATAATTATAATAGTTAATTGTGTCAATATTTACGTGTATTTTTTAAGGAATTAGTTGTAAGAAATAATTTTATCTCTTACGCACATATAAAAATATGTAGGGCTCGTGTGAAAAGAAGAGAAAAAGGAAAATATGAGTCCTACACACTCTTATGTGTGTGTATGTGGGAGATAAAATTATCTCCTACAACATAAGAAACACCAATTTCATTTTTAATTTTTTAATGCATAACTTAAATAAAATAGTAATTATATTTATTATGATATGTTAATTATTTTTTTACATATGAAATATATATATATTATCTCCTAGAAACACCAATTTCATTCTTAATTTTTTAATGCATAACTTAAATAAAATAGTAATTATATTTATTACGATATGTTAATTATATGAAATATATATATATATATATATATATATATATATATATATATAGGTTTTAATATTTCTAAAGTGAATGTAGATAAGTTATCTACATTCGCTCCCAAAATGACATCGTTTTGGGTCAAATAATTAAAAAATTATAATGAAAAGTCTATTATGACTTTAAAATAAATTATAATTATAAAAATACATTGATTGTCGCTTTAAAACGACATCGTTTAGGACTCAATGTAGATAATTTATCTACATTTTGAACGTAGAGAAAGACATTATAGACTAAACAAATCGTATTTTTTTAGGTGAACAAAAATTGAAAAAATTTATTTATTTCTTTTGATAATCTGAAGGGCCAAAAGCAATCCCCCCAGAAATTAAAAAAACCTTACGCTATTATTACTACTACATTGTTGATGCATTATCTCATATTATTAATAAGAGGAAAAAAAAAATATATCCCTCCATTTCTTTTCAAAATTTCTTTGTAACTCTTAAAGAGAGTAACTGTTGAGGGAAATATCTTCGATATTACAGGAGTATTAAAGACTCACTGCATTATTTATTCAATTGAAAAAATAAATATATTTTTTACTATTTTATTCTTCTTTATATAATTATTTTTCTCTGAGCTTTATTAAAAAAAGTACATATTCCAGTAACATCAAAAATATGCTCATGTGAGGTAAAAAATATTTTTTACAAAAAAAACACAAATATTACTCCCTTAATAAAAAAAATGAGATGCATGGAAAGATTGTGTTAGAAATCATAACCATTGGACCAAATAGATATTTAAACCCCCCTCTTCCATTAAAAAATAAATAAATAAATCTAGATAGTTTTTATCAATGTCACACATCTTTATTGGCTTTGAAAGAATGTTCAATTATCAATCCACACGTACAAATGTCAACATCTGCTTCTCATTACCTCTGAGATAGGCATGGGTTGACGTATTAGCTACGCATTCTTACCGCAATTTTTTAAATTTAACCGGCAAATTTGCTCCAGCTATTTCTCTGCTATGCAAATAGCAAATAAAAATTGGAGAAAACCAAAAGCTATAAGCAACTTGTTAAAGCGGCGTTTGGTGGTGGAAATTTTTTTTTTTTACCGAGAATTATGATTTTTGGGAATATAATAAGAAAGTGAATTTTTTGAAAATTTTATTAAAAAATTATTTAGTAAACCAAAATATTTTTGAAAATGTAGAATTAATTTTACTAATGTTATGTTTGAATGAAAGTAAAATATTAATGCGTATATAAATCGAATTTACAAGCTTATCCCTGTTCAAAACTCACCACCAAAACCAGAAATGAAACGTCATTTTTTTCTCTATTATCCCCTCTTCGCACTATTCATGTCTTCAATTTGAGGGATAGAAGTTCCTGAATTTTTCATAGATGCCATCGTACCAACATTTTTCAAGGGAGCTCCCATTTTGTCTTCATCTGAGTTATCCGCACCGCCTAAGAGGGTAAATGATGATATAATTTAATCAATTAACACATCATAAAATAAACATAATTATTCATAAACGAATAAATAATTTAGAGGTATATATTCAAGAAATCAAATTAAGTTAGAATAGTAGATAATATATTTATGGGTTACAAACTTCTGTTGTCGATGTTCTGGTGCAACAGACATAAATAGTGGAATCCACCGATTTTTTTTTTAAATTCAAGATCCGCAAGTGTATCATGTATTTCTATATATTAGTACAAAAAATTCCTTCTACAGTGACAAGAAGAGCTATAAAACCTATATTATTACCGAGTTTAGATAAGAGGAAAAATAATAATATGTTCACTTTATTATTATTGTTAGGAGTCTCTTTATTAATGACTTAAGAGATAAATCATAATAAATAAGTTTGACATAATTTGTTAACCTAAAATTTTAAAATGTTGAGTTTATAATTTTTTTTTCTTATATGATGCTGTCTTAATTTGGTTTTTAATTAATATAGTACTTCATCGGTCATTAATATATGATTTTTCAACTTGTTTATCCAATAACAATTGGACTCGATCACACACGGTTGAGCTTGTTACTATTGATGAAGATATATGTTGGAGAAGGTGTCATGTGAGATGACTGGATTATGGCGAGATGGGTATGCTACTTCTGCTAGATGATTGAGCTTGAGTGTAGGTATTTGGATAATTGAAAGAGATTGTAGGTGTAACATCTGTGTATATCCGGTTTGTTAACATGTCATCATATTAAGCCACGCTTAATTAAAAATGCGGAAGAACTTTTTCTTTCATTCAATTAAAACTTCATTATCATTTACCAAGTTGATTACTTAATTCATTTCAAAAGAGTGCCTGTATGTAATTGCAAAATAAACAACTAACTGAAATACCTCATAAGTGGGTCTCTAGTCACGGAACTATAACATGTAGACCAGATATAATCCTGATAGATTATACAACACCAAACTAAAATCATAACATCATAAACGTGGCATGGACAATCCCCATGCTCACCAAATAAGGCAACAACCCAATAGAGTCTCAACAACAACAACATGATAATAAATAAAGGACATGTCAGCATCCAAACATATCATCATAAACAACAATATATGCTAAGCTTCGGCCTCCTACTGCCCGAGGTCTCAACCCCAGTGTTACCTGAACCTGAAAATGGTGCCCCAAACGTGGGGTGAGATCTCTAAAAAGAAATCTCAGTAAGACAAGGGGTCCTCAAGGATTTCTCCACCCCATGCTTACTTACATGTGCAATATAAGTTCAAAAGCAGTTTAATAATATAAGTTACAAAATCAATGCAATGCATCATATAATCATGTCATGTGTGTCAACTATCTACTGGCCAGAAAAATGCATGATTTACATACATCTATAACCTACATTAAATGCAAGATGCCACTTGCACTCCACCCACAGAATCACCATCTTGTATGACGCCACATACTCAGGCTTACCGTCTAGGTAGAACAACACCTGCATATCATAAGGCATTCACATAACAACTCAACAGCATTTCAAATATCAATACATGAAAACACATCATGCATATAAACCATCCCCCATGGGACATGATGGAACTAACAATGGCTAAACCGAGGACATGAAAGCTTATATCTTAAGCAATCCGTCCAAACCAAGAGCTCACACTAGCTCAAAGCCCACAAACAACACAATCACAATCTGTTTATACAATAAATAATCATCAATAACCAATGTCTAAGGTTACATTAAGTGATTAGGGCTTTCCATCTCATTTTAAGTCATTTTATGCAATTTCTGCAGGAGGTATTCGAATACTCCTCGATGAGTATTTGAATACTCCAACCCTCCAGAAAGTATTCGATTACTTTCACTAAAGTATTCGAATAACACAAGGTATTCGAATACCAACACCCAAGTATTCGAATACTACTCAGTATTCAACTACTGCACTATGGTATCCGAATACTTTTCTTCCCAGAAAAGTATCCCAATACTCCAGTAAGGAGTATTCAACTACCAGAGGACAAGTATTCGAATACTACACGAAAAGTATTCGAATACTTATCCAACAGAATGCATAAATTCGAACTGTCATCTGCATAATTCCATTTTTAAGGGTTCTAACGTGATTTGGAGTCCAATGACTCCATAAACAGATGTTCATTATCATGTTTAAGAGTCAGAAACACAGTCCTTAACTCAAATGGTTCAAGTTATACTTTTTAATGGATTAAACAAGCTAAAACCATGAAAACGACAAATGTTTGAATACTCCCCACAAGGCCAACTCTCAAGTGTTTACAAAACGAAGAGAGAAGAATCAGCGTAAAAATGTTGCCTTGAGAGCTCTACACACCAAAGGCTCGAGCTTTGGAGAAGGGGAGTGAAGTTCAGAAACAAGGGCACAAGGAACACTACGTAGACCAAATCAGCAGCCCTAGGTTTTTGTGCCAAAGTTTGTATTTAAAGGTACTTTAAGTTACTCCCACAGTATTAGCATTAATAGCTACGTTTGTCATTTTAATCTCAAACTTTAGATTATGAACCTACTCATTTTTCTAAGATTTCTTATATTTTTATTTCATTTTTCGCAGCACCTTTTCTGTACGCGCTTATATAGTCAGTATCAATTCTGGCGCCAATTCTCATTAATTCGACTTGAAACTTGTTTTACTAGTCCTATATATTATTCTAGGAATATTCATGTACTTATTATAATTTTTCGGGATACTTCATCGGTACGCACTTATACCGTGTAGCAGAACCGGTATATGCACTTTTCGTCAGAAAAGCGACTTTCATCATTATTACTCACTTACCATAATTATTTAAGCCTTATTATAATTATTAAGTTCAATTATGGAATCATTTCCTAATTATCATGTTTAATTAATTTAATTTCCTAAATTAGCTGTGCGGTTTCTTACATGAGGGGTACCTGCAAAGCACTTTGACGCTCAAGTCAATTCAATACACAAGTAGTTCAAGTATTCAAGGATAAATGATCTTACCTGAGTTGAATGACTCTGTATTTATAGTAGAGGGGTGTCTTACTTATGTTGTCTTTTTCTCATTTTCACAGGCTATGGTATGGGCGAGAGTAAGGGTGTAAATGAGATGTGTTAGGTCAGACTTTGGCTTAAATATGACATGACTGTAAAATAATTTAGGCTTGACACAGTCTATTAGTCTTATGTAGGCCTAAATTACAAGTCTAATTTGACTTATGTTTAGAAAGCAAAAGACTTGGCATAGGCCTACTAGTCTATTTAATCATATTAGGCATTCAATAATTTTAAAAAAATTAAAATAATATTACTTTATTATTTAAAATCATTAAAATAATAATTTTATTTATTTTATTTAAAATAAACAATATGATATAGGTCAGCCATAGGTAGGGGTATAAATGGGCTGGACTGAGTTTTGGCTTAAATAGATCAGGCTTCTATAAAGTACTTTAAGCCTGGCCTGATCTAATAGCCTTGTGTAGACCCAAATTGTAATTGTGGCATGATCTATATTTAAAAAATAAAAGCTTTGATCTGGCCTATTAATCTGTTTAAGCCTGTTAGGCATTCAATAATTAAAATAATATTATTTTATTACTCAAAATTATTAAAATAATAATTTTATTTATTTTAAATAAAATAAATAATATGTATAAGCTGGTCTATAGGCTTATAGGCCCGACACATAAAAAAACGTGTGGTTCGTGTTTAGTCGTTAACTCATTTATACCCCTAATTATAGGCTTATAGGCCGAGCCTTGCAAAAGAAAGATTGTGGCTTGTTTTTTTAAAAAAACTTTTTAAAAAGCTTGAATATATTATATTTTATTAAATATAATTGGTCAAATATGATCTGAGGTAGGTTTGACCGTAGGCCCTTAATAAGCCTTCTGACCCATTAATACCTCTATCGAAATGTCTATAGTTAGGCTAAGCCCATGTTAATGTTCTCACAAGTTAGTGTTATCATTTAGTCATTGGTTGATGCGGTGGTGGAATTGTTCTGAATAACTAATCTGTCCAGGTCCCACTTGACTGAGATACTGGTTGCATATGTTAGTGCGAGATGCTTAGCCCCATGCGAAATGAATGCATTCTTTTCATGATTAAGTATTGATTTCTCCGCCCATTGAGTTTTTCCTGAATTGGACTTTTATGTCGCATAAATCAAGTCCAGTTGAAAGGAAATGGCTAATTCCATTTCCCAATTAGTTTGACATGGGAAGTGCTCAAACGCCACTAATAACTTTACAACAAGTTTATAGAAGTCATTTAATAAATTCCAGCTTTAACAATCCACATATATAAATAAGTTTTATCATCTATCATTTAACATGACCACAAAATTTTTCCTACATTTACAATATTTTGTGGGACCCGCAACTAAAAAAAAAAGACTCTAGCACGCAAAACGAATATCTATAACATAACACAATCATTTTTCCTACAACATAACTCTTATAAAACTCATATAAATAACTTTGACTCGCACGTACTAACATAGAGATTCGATTCAGCATCAATGATGGATCGAAGACACGAGGCGCAAGTATGGGAGTCTGGGACTAGTGGCATTCCATCCCACATATATATTCGGTGCTGAAATACATTCATTTGTCTTGTACCTTCGCAGAAACTGTACACGAGGGACTTGAGTGCTATAAAAATAGACTAACAAGATCATAGTAGGACAAAAAAATGTAACACCCTTCACTTATACTAAAAAAGATAAGAAGAAAAAGACAAAAGCACCATGCAAAACTAGCTATAGCTAAATTTATGGAGTCAATGGTCGTTACTCCAAAGCAGGACGCTATTAAGAGGATCACATGGATTTACTGCAGAAGCTGTTCCTTGTTCCCCCATTAAGTAACAAAGCGATTTTTACGTATTATTTAGTCATTTACTCTTTTCATATATTTTTTTTGTTGGGTATGCTCTTTATTCATTAAGCCCAATGGCTTTAGTGAGTGAGCCCAAAGACCAATTAACCCATGAAGTTTAGGGTTAATGGGATTGGGTAGGGGTATATAAGGACCTTTTTCTCCCTTGTGCCTCCTAGGGTTTCAGAAATCAGAAACAGAGAGGCAATGTTCATCATCTGAACGGTTGCCCACACAACTCCCTAATCCCCTTGAGTCATAGCCAGGAAGATCAACCGTAGAGCGGATTTTGCAACTATTCGTGGTGCGTTGTTGCAGATCGTGAGGCTAGAGAAGGAGATCTGGACGTGAGGAATTGTCACGCTCGCTTCTTCACCCCAGGTAATCAAAGCGGTGTTCTTCATTCCTCATCGCATCGGTACGATTCGCTTCCGCGTTTCTGATGATTTAACCTTCAATTGGTATCAGAGCCGGATTGTGATGGGGATTTAGATCAGCTTTGATTTATTGATTTATTTTTGTGATTTTCAAAATATGGCACCTTTAATCTGTATTTGTTATTGATATTCATGTTTTTATTCTGTATAGTTCATTTTCATAAAAGCTTAGATTTTAATCGGTAAAAATGCTTTAATCCATGGTTAGGGTCTCTCGTGTATTTCTCGATTTGTAACAAGGAGGCTAATCCCATATGATTAGGTTTCCTCCTTGCTGTTTTTTTAATTTTTCGGAATTTTTTGTGTATTTTTCAATATTTTGTAAAAAAATTCAAGATCGAGAAACCGCGAGGAAGATGCGCAGTCAGCACTGTCGGAGACTTTTCGAGGACTTGCCGATCTCAGAATGGGGAGATCTATATATGGTTGGAAAGAGGACGGAAAGACGAACGCAGCGGTGGGTGGATCGCCGCCATCGGAGCCTCCACGCTCCTCCACGCGCCGCCACAAGCGTCTGAGAGTGGCCGCCACTCTCCGGCAAAGAATTGGAGAGTGAGGGAGCGTCCGGCCACCTTTTTGGGCGGTTCCGGTGGAGGTGCACTCGTATCTATGTGGTGGTCCTTCCCCTGGAGTTTGGTCCTGAATTGACTTCGGGTGACGGCGCGGCAGACCTGACGGCTAGGGTTCCTCTTTCGCGTCCTAGGGTTTCTCGCCAAAGGATTGGGTCTTTGGGCTTTTGGGCCATGGAAACCCTAAAGTGGCTTGAGACAGATACTATGGGTTATGCGAAAGTCGAATTCCAAAGTTGTAATAGTTTTATATTATTTTATTTTTTTTTTAAAATAGGAAAGCCATGGATTAAAGTAATTAGAATTTATTATTTAATGCTTTTATTGAATGGTATGAATTATATGTGTGATTAACATGATATCTGGGATGACATGTCATATAGGATAGGAAGGTGCCATATTATTGCATGTTCGCATGTCATACGTGCATATTTACTGTTATGTCGTTACCGACTAGCATGATAGTTTATGCGTGTAGTTTTTTGATTTTAAATATTCCGGTAAAATAAAATTATGATTATCATGATTTTGGAAACAAAATCTAGATTAATGGTTATATTAATTTTGAAAATTAATTTAATTATTATGATTTTGGTAAAATCTAGAATAATCGAATTGATTATTTTTGGAGTTTAAAATCAAGACAAATAAGTAAGAAAATTTCCTAAGAGAATTCTTTTATTTTGCGAGTAATTTGTGAGTTTTCTGAAATGGTCACGGAATAACACACGCTGCATACAACATTCATGTATCATGATTGTTTGGAGCACATGCTGACGTAAAGTGACCGGATTTCAGGACCTTAATGATTTCAAAATTCAGATAAGCTAAGTGATGCACGTTCATCGGCGCTCTTGCTTACATAGTTTTTGAAATCAAACAAAGGATACTCTCAATTAAATAATTCTTGGAAATTGCAAAATAATGCTTGTGTTGAATGGAAGGAGATTTAAATTAAGAAATTAATTTAACCTTCAAGCGCAATATAGGACCATTAATAAAATAATCATGTGAAGCCCCATCGGATAAGCATGATTGGATTTTATTAGATTGGACCTAAATAAATTATGGGAGGAGATTTAAATTAAGAAATTAATTTAACCTCCAGGCGCATTGTGGACCTATCAATAAAATAATCATGTGAGGCCCCAACGGATAAGCATGATTGGATTTTATTGGGTCTTAATAATTTCAAAATTTTAATAAAGTATTGTACGACCCATCGTCGATAATACTAAGTTATTAGAGATAATTTTGAAATTAAAAAATGAATTCGACAAGGATTATGAAAATTCTCAAACAAAAATGTTGAATGGGTGAAGGTTTTAAAAATTAATTAATTTTAAAACCTGCGGGCTCCATTTGTGGGTTTATTAGTGAAATGGTTATCGCTGAAGCCCCATCGGGTAAGGATAATCAGATTTCACTAGATTAAATCTTAATAATTTCAAATTTTTAGTGATGTATTGTACGGCCCATCGTCGGCAATGCTTAGACACTAAGGATAATTTTGAAATTAAACAATGGTTAATTACATTCAACTTTGGTAAAATTGTTAACCCTCCCATCGAGGCTCTGGCAATGGCACTGAAGGCCCAAATAACAATTTTGGTTTTTACAAGTGACTTGCCCATCGTAAGCCTTGTAAAGATAAACTGAAGGATTGTTAACAATAAACAAGAGTAGTTATGAGAATCTACTTGCGCATCATTTGTTTATTGCATTATTTGTTTGTAATTGTGTGCTTCATATGTTTTTCAGAAAATATCTTAGAAATGATTTTGAGTCAAAAACCTCTAGATGGTACCAACTATGAATAAGTGAAAAGCAAATTTTTGATATTGTTCTAAAACATGGAAGCTAAAATTTGTCCTGACAATGCGAGGGCCATAGCAACCTGTAGAGGATGCGTCTAAGGAAACTAAGATGCATTTCTTTTTTTTTTTGGAAACAGAGGAATTAAAAATAAACTAAAGCCTAATTACAAGTGGCCAAGCCACTCCCCTAGAGTCATTCTCCAGCAACCCAAGACAACTTTGGGGAGGAGTATCCATCAAAACAGTTTCCCAATTCAAAGATTGAGAGTACCCCGCCAGCCAGTCAGCCACTCCATTGCCCTCTCTATAAGTATGAACAAAGGACACCTGCCAATCACGATCCTTCAACATGTTGATCTTCTTCACCAGGCCTGCATACGGATGATTTGAATCACACCCAATCCGGATCATATCCAAAGCTACTTGGGAATCCCCTTCGCTGATCACCTTCCTATACCCAAAATTCCAAGCAGTCTGTAATCCCAGTAAAAAGCCCCATAATTCTGCTTTGACAGAGCTACCTACTCCCAGGTTTCTAGCAAATCCCATAAGCCAATGCCCAGATTCATCCCTTAGGACTCCTCCACACCCACTCTTTCTATTACCTTCCAAAGCAGAACCATCCGTGTTTATTTTTATCCACCCCATCGGAGGAGGTACCCATTGAACAAGGGTTTCCACTTTCTGCCCAACTTGCAGCCCAGTATCTCTGTACAGTTTCCTTGCCTCGAAGAAATTTTGCAAGAAAGTCCGAATAGATCTAACTATATCCTCTATTGTAGAAATAGTATTTTCAAAAACAAAACTATTCCTATCTTTCCATATAAACCAGCAAATAAGCCCAAATAAAATACTGCCATCCAAGCCTCCCAGTAAGCTATTTTTTGGAGATAAATTGGACACTAACCATTTCTGCAGGTTCTGGCTACAAAAAGCTGTCCAATTCTCCCTGCTAATAAATTGTCTCCATATTCGTTGAGACCAGGAGCACTCCCTCATGACATGGCTGCAGCTTTCAGGATAGGAGTTACATCTAGGACAAGTATTTGAGGCAGAAAAATGCCTTTGAAACCTCCTTAGGTTGGTTAGAAGATTTTCACCAAGCAAAAGCCATAGGAAAGTCTTGACTCGAGGAGGACCCTCCCATTTCCAAACTGAGTTCCAGTGAGGCTGAACCTGAGGAGGATCTTCAATACAGAGGCTATTCAAAGCTGTCTTGAAGGAAAAGTTACCATCATGGGATTGCTCCCAAATCACCTGATCATCTCCATCATCCAGCCGAGGGGGACAGGTACCTGCAATACAGTTCAAAGCTTCTTGTGTTAGAAAATCCCTAAACTCCTGCCATTTCCACTCTCCCTGGTGATCCACCATCTGAGCTATCATAACAGTATGGGTGCCAGGGGGTAAGTCATGGACTGTATGCTCCTTTAGAGGGCCAATGGGCAACCATTTATCCTCCCAAAATGAACTATTAACACCATTCCCAATAAAGATCCTTGACCCTTCATAAATTTTGGGCCACACCCTCGATAAGCCAAGCCATAAATTAGAACAACCACTTCTTTTCTTGATCGAAGGCATCAACCCATCCTCCACTTTATATTTACTTCTCAAAACCTGCACCCAAAGATCATTCCTATGAGTAAGAGTTCTATGCCCAATTTTCATGAGCCAAGCTTTGTTGGTAAGTC
>JAVKPL010015242.1:0-99840 GCA_032173675.1 Gastrolobium villosum | reverse complement strand
ATAAACTTTTTCTCCACATACCCTCTGCACATTCTTTTGATTTTAACTTCCAGATTCCATTCCTTTCATCAAGAACAAGGTATGAATCATCTTTCATTCCTCTTTCCTTTCTTTTAACTGAGTTCTTGTGTCGTGAATTGTACCTAGGTTGTTTAGGTTTTAATTTTTTATTTTCTTCATCATGATTCCATCTAGTTATGTTATATCCTTGTTGTGGTTGTGTTGTGGCTGAAAATCATGCGTGATTTCTGGGTTTGAGGTTTGATTCTCATGTATTATACTGTTACCCTTATGCGCACACACACAAGGTGTTCGATGGAATGCCCGACTCAGAATAGTCAGGGTGCTAAAACGCTGGTCCTCCACGTTTTAGCGCTCAGACAGTGCACACACGTTTACGGCTAGGCCGCTAAAACGCTCCCAGGCCCTGCTGCATACATTAGTTGTTTATCTGATTTTGGAAATTGAGGGGGTGTTTACCGGCATAATGGGGGGTCTAATTGAATCATGTTTTCAATCTAAATCTGGGAATTAGATCCCATACTGTTCAATGCATTACTGATTTGTTTTCTTGATGAACAAAATTATGTCTACATCTCCACCCAAGAAAGGTAGCAAGAAGAGGTCTAGGGTGTCTAAAACTTCTGCACCTACACCACCTCCTCCTGCTTTTGATGATCATTCTTGGAGGAGTGCTGAGCATGAGGACAGGTTTACAAAGAAGACTTCCTCTAGACCATTTGTTCGGGAAAGGCAGTTTATCCTGGACAATGATGAGTATCCTGAATTCCAGTCTCAGTTGAAGACAAGGGAATGGGTCACCTTTGGTGAGATTTTGGTGAATAGCAGCCCGACCATAGCACGAGAATTTTATGCCAATGCATATAATGGTGATGAAGGGGGAAAGAGGACTTTTGTTAGTTGGGTGCGAGGCAAGCAAGTTAAATATGATGCCTATACTATTCAGAAGCTTCTCAAGATTAAGCATTGTGATACCACCCAGACTCTCACTTGTGAATTTCGAAGAAATTGGCAGAAAATTGACATTCCACCTAGGAGAAAGGATCCTGCCTTTGAGACTTGGACCAAGTTAGGGGAAGCCGAACCCATATTGCAAACTATAGCAAAGCCTGGTGAGAAATGGGAAATGACCAAGGATAGGGTCAATCCCAAATTACTGTGGTTGAGGCAACTGAATGGAGAAGCCCAGGTTTGGTTCCATTTTATAGTCTCTAATATTATGCCTTCCTCCAATCAAGCGGAGGTCAATTTGATGAGAGCTGTTCTAATATCCACCGTCATGACCAAAGGGAAGGTGGAGCTACCCATCCTTCTCCAGGATAGTATATATGACATGGCCCATTCTGATAGCAGTACATATGCTTTAGGTCATTGTTCTCTGATCCAGCTTCTGTGTCAAAAAGCTGGTGTGGATGTTACTGAAAATGGAGTGCTAATTAAGTTGAACCCAAAAATTGATGCTAAGCTGATACGGGACCAATTGAGGATTGGAGGGGATGGACCTACAGGGTTGACACCTGGCAGTAAGCTCAAGGCTAAATCAGATGCAGAGCTTGAAAAGAGAATAAGATCAGGGGGAACAGTGGCTGATGAATGGAGATATTCGTATGGGGCATTTACATCGTCATCTCAAGTTTATGCAGGCGAGTCAGCAGTCATTTCAGACTCATATGATTAAGTTGCTGACTGATATTTGTGAGGCCCACGGATTAGAGACATCTGCATTTCAACCTGTTGTTTACCCTCATTCAGAGGAAGAGGACGCATTTGAGGCAGCCGTCGACGCCCGTCTTGATGATGACAGTGAGACTTCTGATGATGATATTTCTGATCATGCTGCTCAGGCCACGGAGCGAGAGACTGTTGCTGCTAATCAGGATGTTGCAGGACCATCAACTGGAACTAGTGCAGGTGCAACACATGCTGATTATACACCACTTCCACATTCAGATCCAGGCGATCCCTTTGATTCGGATGATGAGGACATAGCATCCTACATGGACTCCTGATTTTATAGCTTTCTGTCTTTATTTTATTTTTACAGTTATTTTAGTTTATTTTGTTGATACAGTTTATTTTTGTAAATTGGTAAAGTACATTGAGATTTCACTGTTTTGTTGATACATATTGCGATAGTACTGATGTTATTGGTTCTATATGAATGTGTTTCAGTGATCCACTGCTATTTTAGATTTAAATTAGTTGCTAGGGACAACAACGTTTAAATCTGGGAATTGGGGTGTGATTGAATGGCATTTGAATTTCATGGAGATGTCACATGAGTGGATGAGCCAAAACAGGGAAACATCTTAATCTCTTTTCTTTAGTTTTTTTTAGTGTGATTCAGATGTTAGTTGTAGTTTAGAATTTGGATTTTAATTTTTCTTTTATGAAACTTCATGAGGATTTGACTGATCAGAAATTTAGATGATTGATCAAATTAAGGACATAATCTTATAACTTGCATGTTGAGAAATGAAATGATTGCATGACTCATTCAATGTGTAAGAGTAGAGAGATTAGTTTTGATGCATAGAGAGGAAGTCAAGCATGCACTCTGAACTGAGAGGAAATTGAGCCTATACAGAAATTTTTGTTCAGAGAGCATTTCACTGCATGAGTAACTCTAGAACTTGCCTTGTTTCTTGTTTGAAATGGTTGATAATGTATAGGGTGGAGGAATTTCCTTCTTGAACCAGAAAGTCAAATGGTCAACCCTTAAGTTCCTGTTGCACGAACCTTTGAGCCTAGCCTGTTGTTAATGAACCACCACATCTATTCCTTTAAATTAAAAAGTTCAGATAAGTGATAAGGGGTGGAGTGTTTTGTGGAAAGTAAGGTATTTTTGCAATAAGTGAATGTACAAGGTGTTTGAAACATGAGGAAGAAGGAAAGGAAATAAAAAGAAAAGTAGAAAAGGTTGTGGAACACAAAGTGTTTGGAAGAGATAGAGGAAAGTGTTAAAAGGCACAAAGTGTCTGAAAGAAAAAGAAAGGAAAAGAAATTTTTTTTTTTTGTTAAAGACACAAAGTGTCAGGAAGAAAAGGAGGACGAAGGTTCAAAAAGAAAAAAAAGAGACAATGAATGAAAAGGAAGAAAGATTGGGGAATTAGGAAGAAATTGATAAATATTGTGATTTCCTCTTATCTGAATCTGATTCATTTCATCTGAACTTTTCCTGCCACATAAATCCTTACCTCTAGTCAAGCCATACACCAAGCCTCATTGTCAACCATATTAAGACCTTTTTGATCTGCCTTATAGATCATTTGTACCATGAATAATGAGAATATGGGCAAGCCTGTGGAAGTTTGAGTGTAGTGAAGAATGAGTGACAAGTTGAACCCTAAACACTAGTGTGCAAGAGAGTTAAATTCTCACAATTTTTGAGAAGTTCCTAGTGAGGGGGTGTTGTTGTTTGGAAAGTCTCTGTATGTCATCTTTACTAATCTGTTGAAAAAGCACATATGATGTTGGGCAAGTCATAAGAAATAAGAGATTGCATGGTTTTAAGTTGTATCAATGTGATCTTTTGTTGAATTAAGTCTATCCTCACGAGTTTCATCTGTAAGAATCTTTAATACTTCTTTGTTGTGAGTTCATTACTGAGGATATCAATGTCCAAATCTGGGAATTGTGATAAACCCCTAGTTCATCAGGTTTTTCAGCATAAATTAGTATCAATTTGTGTGATTAATTGGATGAAAAGGAGGTTAATGTCTTAGAAATCCCTCAAGTGCAAGTTCTGAAAGCTTTGTGAAAATTTACACTGTCTTGTAGGGAAAGGAAGCCCAAGAAGCATCATAAAGAAGGAATAAGATTTTGGAGAAAGGGAGAATGCCTAAGTGTTGAGCGCTAAAACGGCCACACGGACCGTTTTAGCGCACTGCTGTAGATTGAAGGAGAAAGTTGCTGGTGCTGAGCACTAAAACATCCACACAGAACGTTTTAGTGCGCTGCTGCGAATTAAGAGTGGAAGTCTCTGGAGCTCAACGCTAAAACGCCCACACTAAGCGTTTTAGAGCGGCTGCTGTTGGAAAAGTCTCTGGTCTTGGGCGCTAAAACCTCCTGATCAACTGTTTTAGCGCCCTTATGAGGAAAAAGTCTCTGGTCTCAGACGTTAAAACTTTCAAATCAAGTGTTTTAGCGTTGGAGTCAGTTAAAAGCAGTTGGGAAGTTGCCAGCCATGGACGCTAAAACACCCATCAAGACCGTTTTAGTGCCCAATGCAGTTAAAAGCATTTGGTCAAGCGTCAAGCCTGGACGCTAAAACGCCCATCAAGGCCGTTTTAGCGCCCATGTTATTTTTCAGCATAATCTGTAACACTATAAAAGGCAAAGGCCCTCACATTTTTAAATATATCTCTATCATATCTCTCTCTCTCCTACATCAGATCTTTTGATCTGAATCCTCTCTTTTATTTTCCAAATCCTTAGGAGTAGTATTTCATATGTAATTACACTTGGAGATTGAAGACCTACTACCATGACAATGGAGTTTGTTCTTTCTTCTTCTCTTGTATTTATTTCAATTATGTCTGAGTATCCTTTGTAGTCTGATTCAATGGAACTCAAGTGTGAATTTATGAATGGTTAATTAGATATTTTGTTTCTCTATTATGTGATTTGTATGAAGTTGTCTCTATCAATTCTTCTTGTTAATGGAATAGTGTAGAACAGACATGTTTACATTGTTCTATAGTTGACAACTTCATCATTAGTATTTTAGTAGTCAAGACATTGATGCTATGATACTAGTGTAATCTTAAGACCTTAGTAATTAATGCATGTATTATGAAAGGAATCACCAAGACATTGGGGTTTCTGATTAATGTGTCTATCAGGATAGTAAGACATTACATCTTGATGATAAGTAAAAGGTTGATTAACATCACATAATAGATAATTCATGATGAAAATTGGTTCATTCATAAGTTCATGCTTGAGGGAAATTGACATCTGACTACTTGTTAATTTAAATTCATATCTTTTGTGTTTTGAAATTCTTTAATTTTATGCAATCTAAATTTCTAGTGACAAGAAATCCATGCAATTCAGAACTTTTTGGTTGATTCAAATCAATAACATTTGGATAGTCAGTGCTTGACACAATTCCTCGTGGGAACGATATTTACTTATCATTTTTATTACTTGTATGACTAATGCACTTGCTAATCTGACAACAATTATGTTGATCCAAAGATTTTTATTTCCATCTTGGTATGGTTATGATTTCCCATATTTAATGTGAAAGCATTAAATATGAAAAATCATAATCATACAAAGGGGAAAATAAATATAAAGTATTAAATATGAAAAATCATAACCATACAAAAATGCAAATAAATATGACCGTTGGATCAACATAATCGATCTAACGATGAAATTAATTGGTAGTAACACTAGTTGGTTGTTACGATATCCTTCCCCTTTTACGAGTATAATAGAAAAAAAATTCTTCAAAAATAAAATAAAATATTAAACCCATAACTAAACCTAATTTATATCTATAGCATCTCAAAGATTATTATATACTTTTTAAGATAAAAAATTTCTGAAGTGAAGAGTATATTTCAAAACGTAATTACAAGTGATAAGCACTTATGAGAAAGTGAAGATAATAAATTCTCCCCTTATCCATGAAGTAATATTTAGTTACTTGTTTTATTTTATTTGTCAATAGGAAGGAGGCAGGACTAAATTCAGATTCCCCACTTTTGACTAGGAGTTAGGCTACCAAATGAGCAACTGAATTATTTTATAGAATTTTAACTTTTATAGGTTTTGAATTCTTAGTGCACTCACTTCATCCTCAGTTTAGGGTATTCCAATCCTTGAAGTAAATCTGGCTCTAGAACATTGGATCAATCAAAAGTTCCTGATCATGAGGAAAGTACCAATAGACAAACACAATACAGAGAAATGTGACAGTAATTGGATCAATCAAACACAATCAACTAGCACCTCAAACACTGGACATGGCTTCCATCAATTCCATAATATAAGCTCTAAAACTTCTATCAGCTGTCACTCACAAAGGCAAACAAAAAAAATGCCCTGGTGTTGGTGAAAGAAAATTGTATAAAGGAATTCAGACCACTGAGGTATGAATCCTTAGCACAGTACAAAGGCACATTTCAATATTACACACTTAAAATACAAGGAAGGAAAACTCAAATAATTACAGTTGAAAAAAAAATAAAAAAATTCAAGGAAGGTCCCATCACTTTTCTAAAGGAGCTATGTGATCTGGTCCAGCAAGAATAATCTGCATTTTAGGCATTGGAAATTTAGCAATGGTGACCAAGAGGTTAAAAAGATTGAAATAGAGTTATGAATTCTCAAATTCTAACAGATATTAGTTTCAACATAAATCTAATGCAAATAGTTCAGAAAGACATACATTACAGTCAAATGCAAACCTCCTTGCAAGCATGATGGCTGCATTTCTTTCTCGCTCTGATTCAAAAGCTAATACAAAAGAAAGCCCTTGCTTTGGTTGCCAAAATAGTGCCTGTGCTGCAGCATTGCCACCCCCTCGAACCCCACAAAGCTAAACAAAATAAGAACAAAGCACCACATTTTAGTGTATAAAAACAAACAAGATGACAAAAGAAAAATATCAAAATCTTGAACAGAAAAATGAAACACACAGAAAGATGGCTTCATTGGTCAAGGTACAATGACCACATACAAATGATTGACTGCGAAAAAAAAAGGTGTACAAGAAAAATATTAAAAACAGTGTTTATCACAGAGTCTTTTATTAACTAATGACAGAACAAGTAAAACTATTTTTGAGTTGTCACCGAGAATTATCTATAACTGACAGCACCCACAATTTAAGATACCTGCATTGAACTTGAATAATATTCTTTGGCAATTGTTGTCTTTCCTTTACAGAGCTTCATCCTCATTTTTCCAACATGAAGTAAATGAATAGATTCGTTTGGATGGTGTGAGCCATTTATCTGAGTTACAACAACAACCTGCAAAGTATTAAATACAACTAATATTATTGTCACTGAATCAGACCAGATTTTCTAAAACTTTTTGTATTGAAATGTTAATAAAGTGCAACACACAACTATAGTTTACTAGAACCAGAAACGACTTATTTATGAAATTTCCTTTATAAGACCGGAGGGACAAGCATGGAACCATATACACTTAATGAAAATACTGCTCGACTTGACAATGACAAATGAACAAGTTACGACTACAAGCATCATGCATATAGATTTTAGATTATGAGATTGGTGTTAACAACTGAAGATTCCTCCGTGAAAGAGACTGTAATACCATATGAACACTCTCTTTTCTCACTTCTAACAATTTCAAAACACTTTATGTTGGACAAAAACATGGTCAAATGAGCTATAAAATAGACATAACAAGTGATGAATGACAAAGCTTATATAACAATTCAAATAATTAAAATAATAAGCTCACATTGATGCTTGCATACAATGAGCAAATTATACAAGGGAAAAAAGAAAAGTTATAAGGATCATAATGACATACATTAAATTCAGTGTCATGTTTTCGCACAAGTGCCTCTACGTAGGTTCCCAAACCAGCAGCTGGAAAAGAATATAAAATTAATTGAAGCTCCACTTGATTGGACACAAAAACAAGTCCATCTCTTTAATTGATAACACAAAAACTTCATAGCTTAAATAGGAGCAAATATATAGATGTCATCCCTGTTAATGACTGATAAATCAAAAGAGCATGCTTTACAATTGCAACCAAACCTGGATCAATTGGACCAGTGGTTGACAATGTGATCTGCAGAGCTTCTGAAATAATATCAACTTGCAATGTGCGTCCAACATCAAAAGGATCTGGGGAATAAACTGATTTGGAAGCTCCTGAGGATAAGAAAATTTTATTACATGTTAGGCAAGGATAAAAAAGATCACATTGAATAACAATCAGTATTCTAGCCTAAGGCCTCACGATTGGCTAACATAATGTGTAATGGCCACAAAAAGCAAGTCACAACATGCTATGAATCATAAAAAAATCATTAGTGTAACAACAGGCAATCAATGTGAACATCTAAAATAAGAAATTAACAACTACTGAGAATTTTGCTTGGCAAAATCAGAATTATTCACTGAGACTAACGGTTAATGACAAAAGATTTGTTCATCAATAGAATGGTGAAATCTAAAAGGATGTAAGATATCAAATTGGTGATGATCTAAGGAACAGTATATGTGTTGGGATAAATTTTAAATGCCTGTTTTTTATTAATGAGTCAGTTATGTCAGTTAGAAGATTAATGAGTCAGTTATGTCAGTTAGAATATTAATAAGTCAGTTATGTCAGTTATAAAGTAATGAGTCAGTTATGTCAGTTATAAAGTAATGAGTGTGTTATGTGTAGAGTTATGTTGGTCAGTTTTATAGCTTATAAATAGTCTTTGATAGTTTGTATGCAATGTAGATCAAGAGAAAAAGAGAAAGTGCAAGTAAGCAAGTTTTATAGAAAAAGCTTTCATAGATACTTCTATGTGGTTGTCTCTTGCATCTGTGTGAAGATAGTCAATTCTAACAAATTGGTATCAGAGCTTAGGCTGTGGAGGAAAAGAACGAGATGGAAGTGCCACTCTTTCATGGAGATAAGGATAAAGCATTAGATTGGCTTCTCTGTTTGAAGGAATTTTTTCGGAAAGAAAAAAACTGGACGGAGGACAAATGGCAAGTAGCCATGAGAAGACTCAAAGGAAGCGCAATCAAATGGTTCCGTACATAGAACTGCCGCGACTTTAATAATATGTGGAAGGATTTTCTAATGGCCTTCATAACAAAATATTTGCCTGGACGTTTTGATCTGATTAATGAAGAAGATGAAATCTTCAATGATGATGATGAAGATGAGGAGAATGATGCGGATGAAGAAGAGACCGAGATGGCGGAATCCGAGGTTGCCAACGGCAACGCATCCGTGGAGGAGATTGACGTGTCGGAGCGCGTAAGAGACGACTAGGAGAAGAAGACGATGGAGATGACTGCGGCCAAGGGAGCCGAGATAGAAGAGGAGGAGAACGGAGGAGCCGAGATAGAAGATGAGGAGAACGAAGGAGCCGAGATCGAAGCGGAGAAGGACGGGAACGACGAGTCCATTGTCGAGGTAGAAGACTTCGCGGAACCTGAGTGTCTGGAGACAGAGTCGAAAATCGGAAAGGAGATTGAGAAGCCGAGGTGCTTGATGGAGACCGGCATGGAGGAGACCGCGAATCCGAGTTCCGTGTTGATACTGGGATGGGGGAGATCCTGACTAAATCACCGAGTTCATGTTTTGGAGAAGAGTTCGACCCCGGCGTGATGAGGTTGATGTTGGAGACCGACATAGGCGTGGTTCGGGTTGGAAGTCAGAAGTCGGAGACTGCATTGAATTTATGGTGGAAGATGTCAACACCACCAAAAAGAGACCATTTCCCTGGAGGACAGTGGTCTGAGACTCTATCGATGAGACGCGTGGAAGCTGGACTTGTTGAAGAAGAACCCGGCGACGAGGAGCCTAGAGTTACTTTTATGGCGTAATCATTTTGGCTCAAGCGTAAACCAGAAGACGATCGTGGGGCGGAATCAGAAAATGATGCGTTGAGTTATTTGCTTGATGATGGGAATCAACGGTCCTCAATGAGTGATGGGGTTACTGTGGTTGATGAGGCCCAACGTGCTATTAATGTAGCACATGTTGAATCTGAAAGTATTAAAAATGGCATAGGTGTTGTAAAACTAATGGGACGTTATAGTGATACAGATACTGATCAGTATGATGACTTGTGTGATGATCATACGTGTAAGAATGGATGTAGAAGTATATCGGAGGATGAGGTCGACAGAGAAAAATTGAAGACTGTCTATCTTCCACCAATGAAGGAACCGCCGGACAAAAAAAAAAAAATTGAAGAAAGGAATGCAACATGGAAGCAACGCGAAAAAAAAAAAAAAAAATTTAAAATTTCTAGGGGAGTTTTGTTGGGATAAATTTTAAATGTCCGTTTTTTATTAATGAGTCAATTATGTTGGTTAGAATATTAATGAGTCAGTTATATCAGTTAGAATATTAATGAGTCAGTTATCTCAGTTATAAAGTAATGAGGATGTTATGTGTGGAGTTATGTTGGTCAGTTTTATAGCTTATAAATAATATTTGATAGTTTGTATGAAATGTAGATCAAGAGAAAAAGTGAAAGTGCAAGTAAGCAAGTTTTATAGAAAAAGCTTTCATAGATACTTCTGTGTGGTTGTCTCTTGCATCTGTGTGAAGATAGTCAATTCTAACAATATGTGTGGAAGTGAATGGCGCAGCAGAAAGGATCTGCTAATATGGAGCAGCAGATGGCTATCTCAGAAGACTTTGTAAACATACAGTTTCATTTCTCCTTTTCTGGTGCAATCTAGTTTTGACCTTTACATTCATGAAATTAATTATGCAACAGGTAAAAATATATTATCTGTAACACAGATTAATCATGCATAGCAGAAAGCTGGTAAGTTCATGAGTAAAGCATACGGCATTATAATTGACTGCGTTGAAGGGATTCACACTTTGTACTTTTCATGGGCAGTTTTCAACCTGTTGCATGCAATATTACACAGACCAAGGAAGGGGGCTTTTCAAAAAAAACATTCCCCAATTAACCCCGACTAGCAAGGATACAGTGAGGACAATCCTTGTACGTAACTTATCCTTACATATTTGCAAAAAAGTTGTTTCCCATATTCGAACTAGTGACCTTTCAGTCACAAAGGAGTAGCTTATTCCAAGGAGAATTAAATTGATAAGGCACAAAATAGAATGCCACATGGAACTGTAATCATTTTCCCATTTTTGTTGGACATAAAGGTTTGAATTGGGTTGATTGCCTATTTCTTTTTCACTTTTAAGATTTGTATTTAGTTTATGGTTTACAAGGCTTAGTATGGGTAAGCTGGTGCACTTAAGAAGCCACCTGATATACACAGAATAGAAGATAGGAATCATCAAGGCAGACACTTGTACGGTAAATTTATTTGTCAGAATAATAATTTGAGCACGTATCACAGAAAGTGGGAAATTTTTGAACAGAAGTGAATTTTGTTACTGTAAAGCAATAACTAAGATAATAATCGCAAATAAGTGATATATGATTGAAAATAATATATGAATAATATATTGGGAGAGTATTTTGTGCTATTAAGAATTACTAGTTACAGGTTGCTTAATTAGCTATAAAAACAAACTATAGAAATGTCATCATAAAAATGTTATGCTACTATTCTCATTTTGGGACATAACCAATGTGTTAAATAACAAGAAAAAGAGAGGAACATTGAAATAAAACTGTGTATTGAACTGATGCCGTATGTACAATATATAGACATACTAATGGGCTAAGCCCAGACCTAATACAAATCCTAATGAAATAAGGAAATAAATAATTACAGATATATAAAAGATATATTCTTTCTAACACTCCCCCTCAAGCAAGCGTATAGATTAGATGCACCAAGCTTTATACGAGGACCCTTCAAAGATTTTGTAAATATATCTGCTAATTGTTCATTAGAGGGTACAAAACTAGTTTTAATTTCACCATCAAGAACCTTTTCTCAAACAAAGTGAGATCTATTTCTATATGCTTGGTTCTTTCATGAAACACTGGATTTGATGAAATGTGCACAGCCCCGCTTGATTATCACAAATGAGAGTTGCTTGTCAAGTGTCTCCAAACTTAAGCTCTCTGAGAAGCTGTTTAAGCCAGATGAGCTCACAAGTAGTAGTCGCCATGGAGCGGTATTCTGCTTCAGCACTTGATCTGGGAACTACATTTTGTTTCTTACTTTTCCAGGAAATCAAGTTGCCTCCAACAAAGACACAATATCCAAAAGTAGATCTCCTATCAGCTGGACAACCAGCCCAATCAGCGTCACAATACCCAACAACTTTATCATGACCTTTATCTTCATATTCAAGGCCTTTTCCTGGAGATGCCTTGATATACTTAACAATACGAATGACAGCATTCCAATGTTCTTGACATGGAGAATTAAGAAATTGACTGACCACACTAACTGCAAATGAAATATCAGGCCGAGTGACTGTGAGATAGTTTAATTTTCCAACCAATCTTCTATACTGCTCAGGATCTGGAAAAGGCTCCCCCTGATTTGGTAGAAGCTTAATACTTGGATCCAAAGGAGTATCAACACACTTAGAATTTAAAAAAGCTGTTTCTTCAAGAATATCCAGAGCATATTTCTTCTGAGATATCACAACTCCATCTTTAGATTGGGCCACCTCGATTCCCAAGAAATATCGAAGTTTCCCAAGATCCTTAGTCTGAAAATGGTGACATAAATATTGTTTCAACTGAGTGATCCCATGCCTATCACTACCTGTGATGACAATATCAACCACATATACCACCAGATAAATAAATCCAGAAGCTGAATGACGATAAAAGAGAGAATGATCAGCTTCACTTCGAGTCATGCCAAATTGTTGAACAACACTGCTAAATTTTCCAAACCAAGCTCTTGGAGATTGCTTGAGACCATATAGAGACTTACGAAGACGACAAACAAGACCTGACTCCCCCTGAGCAACAAATCCAGGAGGTTGCTCCATATAAATTTCCTCCTCAAGACCACCATGAAGAAAAGCATTCTTAATATCAAGTTGGTAGAGAGGTAAATGGCGAATAGCAGCCATGGCAATAAAGAGGCGAACAGTAGACATTTTCGCCACAGGAGAAAAAGTATCAACAAAATCTAATCCAAACACTTGAGTGAACCCTTCGCCACCAAGCGAACTTTAAGACGATTCACTTGACCATCAGGTCCAACTTTAACAGCATAAATCCATCTGCAACCAACCACAGATTTTCCAGATGGAAGAGGAGCCAGATCCCATGAACCATTATGATGAAGAGCACTCATTTAATCAATCATAACTTGTCTCCATCCCGAATGTGAAAGTGCATCACATGTAGTCTTAGGAATAGACACATAAGACAAAGAGGAAAGACATGTATAATATGATGGAGAAAGACGATGGTAACTAATATTAACTGTAGCTAGAGGGCGAGTATCACGAGTACCCTTACGAAGAGCAATGGGAAGGTCACTATCCGAAGGTGGGACCGAAGCTGAGGAGGAGATGTAGTCGAATGTGAGCCCACAGAAACATCTGACGAACTATGTTGGTTCTCATCAGGAGAAGAGGTGATAGAAGAAGAGTCAGAAACATGGACTGGTAAAGGCGGAAGGTATTCAAAAAAGTTGACTCGGAGAGATGACTGTACAAAATCAGTGTCCACGGGAGTAGTAGAAGATCCAAAAAAGGGAACTGATTCAAAAAAGGAAACATCTGTCGAGATAAAGTATCGACGTAAAGTTGGAGAGTAGCAACGGTAACCCTTTTGAGACCGAGGATAACCCAGAAACAAATTTATGAGACTTGGGAGCTAATTTATCCAAACCTAGACCAAGATGATGAACAAAACACGTAGAACCAAACACATGTGGGGTCAAAGGATATAAAACTTGATGGGGAAATAAATAGAGTGAGGTACCTTATGATTGAGAACAGATGATGGCATGCGATTAATGAGATAGCATGCAATAAGTATAGCATCACCCTAGAATGTGTATGGAACATTGCCATCAATTAACAAAGCACGAGTGGTTTCAACAAGATGGCGGTTCTTGCGCTCGGCTACACCATTTTGTTGGGGTGAATGAGGGCAAGATGTTTGATGAAGAATGCCATGAGATGAAAAAAATTGTTGAAATTGATGAGATAAATACTCACATGCATTATCACTACGAAAAGTACGAATAGGAATACCAAATTGAGTTTTTATTTCATTAAAGAATAACTGAAAAATAGAAAATAACTCAGACCGATTTTTCATTAAAAATAACCAAGTACATCTGGAATAATCATCAATAAAAGTAAAAAAATACTTAAACCCTAAAGTAGAAGGATGACGACTTGGTCCCCAAATATCAGAGTGAACCACAGAAAAAGGAGAGACAACTTGATGACTAAGACGACTTGGGAACGTACTACGAGTATGTTTCCCAAACTGACAGGACTCACAATTTAAATTAGAAAGAGACGATAAATGTGGAACTATCTTCTGAAACTTTGCAAGACTAGGATGGCCCAGACGAGCATGTATAGTAAGAGGAGAATTCACAGTGGAGCAAGCTGAAGAAGAAGCAAATTGTTGATAGAGGCCCTGAGACTCACATCCTTTGGTAATCTCCTACCCCGAACACCGATTCTAAAAGATGAGAGAGGTTTTAGTAAAAGAAACAACACAGTCAATGGATTTTGTCAAATGACTAACAGAAAGTAAGTTAAAAGGAGAATCTGGAACATAAGATAAATGAGGTAAAAGAAGAACCGTGCCAATCCCTCGTGATTGGACCAGAGACCCATTGGCCATAGTAATAGTGGGAAAAGAACCAGTAGTACAAAGGGAAGTGAATAAGGACTTATTACCAGAAATGTGATCAGAAGCCCCAGAATCAAGAGTCCAAGAGCCTATAGAGTGCAACTGAGAGATTCCAACAAAAGAATTACCAGTGGGAGCAATGGATGCAGTAGGACCTGATGTTTGCTTCTCAGACCACCAAGTCACAAATTCGTTAAGAAGAGCAGCTGGAGGTTGTGCAACGGAAGGTAACCCTGGATCAGAGGTACTAGAGGAAGTCTGAGCAACATGAGCATTCCGAGGAGGTTGAGGTGGCTTTCCATGAAGCTTCCAACAGTCAACAGTATGATTGGTCTGATGACAATGAGTGCATAATAGTTTTCTTTTAGAGAATTTACGTCCACGACCATAACCTTGAGCATCAAGAGCTGAAGAATCAACAGAATCCACTGGAGGTATATGCATCATAGGAGGTGCTGGTGACGTAATGGGCTTAGATGGAATCCTAAGCAAGGTAACCCTGGATCAGAGGTACTAGAGGAAGTCTAAGCAACATGAGCATTCCGAGGAGGTTGAGGTGGCTTTCCATGAAGCTTCCAACAACGGTCAACAGTATGATTGGTCTGATGACAATGAGTGCATAATAGTTTTCCTTTAGAGAATTTACGTCCACGACCATAACCTTGAGCAGCATGAGCTGAAGAATCAACAGAATCCACTGGAGGTATATGCATCAAAGGAGGTGCTGGTGACGTAGTGGGCTTAGATGGAATCCTAAGCAAGGTAGACATCACAGAATCTAGTGTAGGAACTGTAGCAGATCTCAAAATTTGATCCCGATTGGAAGACAAATGGTCAGGTAAACCATATAAAATGAACAACATAAAAAGTATATTACATTGTTCCTATTCCTTAGTAACATCAGCAGTAAGAGACAGAAGTTTGTTAAGGTCATGAAGCAAACTTTGAGCTTTCCCCAAATATTCAGTCATAGGATAATTGAAGTCCCGAGGAGCAAAGGTAGTCATCAATTTCTGACACACACCATAGAGTCGTTGTGTATCATTGGTGTACAGTGCTTCTTCCTGACTCCAAATAGCTTCACAGTTATTGGCAGGTCGAAAAATCTGCTTAACTGACGGATGAAGAGTAGCTTTAATGAGACTACACAACTGAGCATCAATCATCTTCCATCGTGTGCGCTCATTGGCCGCCACAGATTCAGCCTTAGTAGTGAGATGGGATGTATAATCCTGCACATCCAACCAAAGTCGCAGATCTGACGACCAAGTATCAGAGTTGGACCCATCCAATTTATCCACACTCAGCGGAGCAAGGATATAATTTGAAAAAATAGTAGACTCCGACTTTTGGCCAGCCGGAGACCCAGAAATAGAAGAGATAGGAGAGTTCATCATCAAGATTAGAAAAATAATCAGAAAGACAGATCACACAACTAACCGGTAGAATGGGGATCTGTGCGTCAACGCAAAACGAGGTCCAAACACAAAAACAAGACCAGATCTATAACCGTCGCAGAGAGACGAGAAGAACGCAACCAGCCACGGCCGGAGAGGAGGCTCCACGCGCCGCCTGTTGGAAGAGAGTGTCGTAGCTTTCATGCGCGCCGGTGCCGTTGTGACTGCGCTGCCAAGACGAGCACGTCGATATGTGGTTCGCCGGAAAACTCCACCGGACGGTGGTGGTTGACGGAGCAGAGGCTTGAATGCGGAAGGAAACGTCCGAAAACTGACAACGAGAAAGTTCCGGAAAAAAAAATTAAAAGACGATGAACAGTGGGTTCACCGAAAAAGAAAAAAAAAATTCAAAGTTCCTAGGCTCTTGATACCATGTTAAATAACAAGAAAAAAAGAGGAACATTGAAATAAAACTGTGTATTGAACTGATGCCGTATGTACAATATATTGACATACTAATGGGTTAAGCCCAGACCTAATACAAATCCTAATGAAATAAGGAACTAAATAATTACATGTATACAAAAGATATATTCTTTCTAACACAATGAATAATCAATAACCAATCATGATATACTAGAAGTAGATAAAAGTGTAAATCATGAGTCAACTGACTTGCATGATCAACATTAAAACAAAAGGACGCAATCCTATAGAAAATGTTACATTAAAAATCTATCCAACATGGCATGCAAAGTGTAAGACTTACGGATGATGTACCTGAAATAAGTTCCTTTTTGGCACCTTCAGGTGATACACGATACCACTGAATTGAACATTTTAAAAGTTCAGGAGCATTATCAGAGCAAGGTTGAATTTGCAAATATGAACCTAATGCTTCAGTCCCTTCTAATTCATATAAATGGGGAACATTTTCCTCTCCTTTCTTTGTCCTTGCCAACTAAAAAGTGTAACGGAAAAAAATCAGTGATTACTTACAACGGAAGGCAATCAGATTACTATCAAAGAAACATATCATTCAATTCCGACAAAGTATACCTTAATAATGAAGCCCAAACCGTAAACATGTATGACCGTCTTTGAAGATCCTAAGTCTAAATCTATCCTCATAGCCTCGAGGAAGGAATATGGAAGATTCAAATGCTTTATTTTGTCTTTTATTCATTATTGCCAATAAGTGATACTATTAGGTTTAAGAATTTTACACTATTATTGCCAAATATGGGATAGGATCAACATACACCGGTGTAAGAATAATAATTCTTACACCAAATCTTAACCGTTGATTTCCGTGCATCTAACGGGTGAGATTTATTGGGAATTAAAAATGAATTAATGAGTGAACTTAATAAATCTTAACCGTTTGATACAAAAAATCAATGGTTAAGATTTGGTGTAAGACTTATTATTCTTACACCAGTGTAAGATGATCCTGCTCATATATATATATATATATATATATATATATATATATATATATATATATTACATCGATGTAAATTACATTCACAATCTTGATCATTAATCCTATTTATATCAAATGATTCTGATTTATCAAATATTTGAGCCGTTAGAGATAAGCAAATCAATGTTCAAGATTTGGTGTAAGGCTTCATATTCTTACACCATTGTAAGAATATCTTACCCTATATATATATATATATATATATATATATATATGTATATATATATTATTGTAAATATTAGAATTATTTATTTATTATTTGTATTACCTAGTATACTCTAGAAGTGTATTTGAGCTTAGCCCATTAGATCTTTTAGTCTCTTTAAATAGAGAACTCTTGTACAGCTATTACAACAATTCAATATTATACAATTCAATTTGGTATAAGAGCTCTCAATTCTGAGGGCTTTGCTTCCGCAACTGCTGCTTTTAGAAAGCGAAATCCTTATTTTTATATCTCGCCGCTATCAGCCGCCATAAAAAAGTTTTTCCAGGGACCTTGTTGGACCGAGACCACTATTTATACAGATCATTATCATTGTTGAAGACCACTGTCTCGATCACTGTTCCGACGAGTTTTCTGGCGTCTGCGATCACTGTTCTGACAATTTTTCCGGCAATCCACCCACGGTTGTAGAGCTGTCAAAACGGACCAACCCGGCCTGTTAGGCCCTAGCCTGCGTGGGCCAAGGCCAAAAAGCCCATTGTGGTAAAGGCTCGCTCGGGCCAAAAGCACTATGGGTTAGGGCTAACCTGCGGGCTTTCAAAAAATTAATCTTTTTTATTGTAATAATAAAATATGATTTTATAAAATGATTACCCATTAACGGCCAAGCTTCAACGAATAAGTTTTATATATATATATATATATATATATATATATATATAGTTTATCATCTATAATTTAACATGACCAGAAAAAATTTCCTACACTCACAACATTTTGTGGGCCCACAGCAAAAAAAATAAAAAAAACTCTGGCACGTAAAACGAATCTCTATAACATAACACAAACACTTTTCCTACAACATAACTCTTATAAAACCCTTACTATATATCTATATATATATATATATATATATATATAACATTAAATATTTGCAATAGGAAAAAGGCAATTTGGAGATATACAATATAAAAGGGCAAATGGTAATGGAGCTGAAAAGTTATGTGATCTTGAATGAATACAAGGAGGATAAAGAATAAATAGTGTAAGAGTGAAACAAGGGTTCGGTTAAAGACTAGGATAAAGTTAACAGTGTATATATATTATATTATATATATAGTTATGCAGAGGAAAAACCAAAAGAAGATTGCGTGGCACAAAAAAGGAGTGACCTATAACACCTCGTATTTCTAAAACATATATTTATAGGAAAAAGTGTATGTCATTTTAAAGGATGTAAAGTTGTGTAAATTTAAGAGAGAAAAAGAGATAGATAAAGGAGGAGAGAGAGTTGACAAATTTTTTTTTTTTGTGGGAATGAAAAGATATAAGTTGTGTCATTTAAAAGGATAAACAATTTTCTCATATTTATATATTATAGGATTAAAGGGTAAGATTAGTGAAAATCCTGAATTCCGGGTCAAAACACATAAGAAGGGTAAAATGGTAATTTGCCAAACAAGTAACCCTAGGAAAGGAAAATTGAGTAGGATGTCTCAAATGGGAAAACTAACCCCAGAAACGGATTCAAAACAAAAAATTGAGTGGTTAGGCAAGTTTCTGGAAATTTGACGAATAGTGTTTTTACCAGAAAAAAATATCGCGGTACAGTTGCATCGTAAAGCGTGCTGAATGTATTTTGAGCTCTAGGTCTGGAAATAAGTTATAAATGGTATATAGGACTAGGAAATGTGATTTCTGGTGAAAATTGATGGAAATTAGAGTGTTTGGGGAAACGTGCCCACAACGCGCATAACAGCTTAAAATTGTGATTTTTCCGAACGACTGGAAAACTCCGGATTCATCTGATCAAGGGCACTTAAAGGACAATGGTTACTGTTAAAAATTGGAGTTTCTAAATAGTTTAGGAATTTATGGACGTTTAGTGGAATAAGCGAGAGATTTGAATTAGTTTTAAGTTGAGGTGGCACCCGTGAGGCCCACCTCACTTAAGTGGACCAATGCACACATGTGCAAACTCAAAAAAAGAGCTCCTTCCTTCCTCATTTTCCAGCAAGCCCGCGGCCTCCATTGGCAAGGAAGATAAGAATTTCAAATCCATTTTGCCATTGATTCCATGCACCAAATCCAAAAGTGTAAAACATCAAAGTTGTTCCAAATCACCTTGTGAGCATCTTTCCTTCCTTGAGTGAGCCACGAAGTTGAGTGGAAAAGGAGATCATTTTCCTACTTGGGTGGCGGTTTTGGTGGCCAAGAAGGGTAGTTGGTGGCGGTTTTGGACCGTTCAAGGGTTGAAAATCATTCTTAGGATGCCCAGATTGGTGGTAAGCTTTCTCCTCCATTTTTGGTTTTGAATTGGATTGGATTTTTGTGACCTAAAGCTATTGTGTATGGATTGATGTAGTTAGAGAGCTCAAATTGAAAATGTGTGTTAGATAAAAGTGGCTTAGAATGATGTTTTATAGTGATAGAAACTATAAAAATTATTGAGGAAATATTTGAATAACTTGGAAATTTTGAGTTGGAATTTCAATACTTTGTGAATTGGCATAGTTGTAGGATTGTATAATTGAGTTGTGTAGTGTTTGTATGAGTTGATTATAGGATTGTATGGAGTGTGAGTGTTGAAACGGATCAAAAATCCTTTGGTGCACATGCATGTTGAATTCGGCCAATGAGGGGAAATAAGGATGGATGATGTAAAAATTGTATAATTGATGTTGTGTGGTTGTGAATGGTGTTTAAATGAGTTAGATGTTGGTTTGATGCATGTGGTTTGGGAGTGGAACCATTGGATAGATATAAGTGTAGGAATTGGCCTAAAGGAGGATAATCGGGAAAAATGATGTTGTGATGGAAGTGAATTGAAAATAGGGCTTGAATTAGTGTTGTGATAACATTAGGATGCTAGTGGGAACTTGAAATAAAATTAAGAAAATGGTTTGATGAATTGGGCCATATGGCCGAACCTATACTTGTGGGGGGAGTGGACTTTTTTGTAAATTTGGTTGATTGCACCTTGTCTTAATGATCCTCGTGTGATCATTGTAGGTTGCCTCCCACGGAAGTAAACTTGGAGCTTTGAGCTTGGTGGGTTGCCTTTGGTCTTTGACCAAAAGGATTTTGGTAAGTGGTTATGTAAATATGCATGAACACGTTGATAAGCATGTATATGTTTTGATTGATTATAATTGAAATGGGAATGACCTATGTGTAGGCATTTCTTATTTTACCAAGCTCGGTGACGTATTAAATTGGAGCTATCAAGTGAGGGAGACTTCACCAGGTAATCCCTTGATACTAGGGTTTAGTCCCCGTATGTGTTGCACCATGCCCCTTGGGGGTAGTGATTGAAGGTGCATGTTGGTAGTATATTATAATATGCTCATGCATTTATGTATGTATAGTAGTACATAGGATGTACCGTGTCTCTGGCCAGTAGACTGTTGCCTTCATGCATTACGGACTTCCACTGGATAGGTCTCCGTGAGGGAGTTCCAGTTGACCTGGGTCATGGTGTGTCATCCTTTGAGGAGCACACTAGGAAAGTCTCGGGTGTATATGGATGGAGGGTACCTTGGTTGATGTTCTGGGAACACTTTCTTGGATGAGAATCCGTAAGCTATATGTCGAGGCCAATAGGCCTGATGTTGCTTGGCTTTGGCATCGACCATTCCAGCTTCATCGTATTTTTACTTCCTATGCTTCCTTACTTCACTAAATCTCTTGCTTTATCCCTTTTTGGTTGTTGTAATATATTATTGATTTAAATCTGAGTGAGCCATGGGGCAGATTAATCTCCAGAACCTCTGGGTTACTGAGATATATTCATATATCTCACCCCGTTTTGGGGACTTTGTTTCAGGTAGTAGCAGTGGGGCAGGAGCCGTGGGCAAGAGGCCCGTAAAATGAGTTTATGGACATAGAGCTATTTTGCATTTTGAGGCCACTTGGCCTAGGCTAGACTGAGGACAAGAACATTGTATGTTGATCTAGGATTATTCATATTGTCATCTTTATTCATGTCATATTTTGTTTAAGTTTAGTTGATGATTTACCATGTTTTATTTGAGGAATTATTATGGTGTAATTGGAGATTTAAATTGGATTATGTTTCATTGGAGAACTTGTAAATTGTAATATTTGGACCTTGTATAATATTGAAGTATGCAATATGATGAAAGGGCAATAGGCCTATTTTATGATTATGATCATGTGTATGTTTAAAGATTGCATGCAAATGGATTAATGTGATTGAAATAAGTTTAACTTTGAGAAAGTAAGCGTGGATTATGTGTATTGAGTAAATTGATATAAAATGTTAAGGGTTGTAAGAGCACCAAGGCATTGCTGGTTCTTGAGTGTTACCCGTATCTATTAGGTACCCTTGATGATAGATAACACACTTTTGATAAAGTGGGATATGTCGGAAAAACAAAAGAGATGCCGTCAAAATTTCTATAAAATGATAGATTTTGGGTGAACTTTGGGAGAGCATATCTCCCTCCACAGAAGTCCAATAGGGACGTTCCATATACCATTTTGAAGATTGAGATGTCAACTACATTGTGTCAAAATTTGAGAACTATAGGAGTAGCACGCTACCCTGTAGGGGCCATTGAACCAAGACTGCCCAGAAATCCCCTGCACTTGGGGTTGTCGTGACTTGTTTTTGAGAAATTTATTCCCGCCTCAATTCTTGGTCAAATTAGGCCCATGATATGTCAAATTGAGGCTTGAGGTGTCTAGTTTATTGTATAAAAATTTGAGAGCAATTGGTAGAGTGGTTTGTCCGGAATCGTTGAAAGAGTGCGTGCTGTTTGGAGCCCTATTTGAGGTTGGCTGACAGTTTTGCTTGTCCAACTTCAAACGGTGATAACCGGAGAAAACGAGAACTTTATGGAGCGTGTTATAGCTTGTTGGAAAGATAGTTAAGTCTAGAATAACATACTAAAAGTTGAGAGGTTCGCTACACGCGGATTTTCTACAGTGTCCAAAAGACTGAACCATATTCGGATTGGTAAAAATCGTAAAAGTGAGATTTATGCTAAGTGGGTTTATGGGAACCCCTTAGTGTCTTAAGAGAAGTGTTATATGATAGTTAGGCAATTAATATTATTATTCCGCATTTAGTTTTCAGTTATGGTCACAGCGTTTATTCATTACGCTTTATTATTGTTTTAAATGCTCGCGTAATGAAAAGGAAAAAGTTTACTCGCATTTTTATAAATGAACAGTTGAGATTGTAACTGCGCTTAATATCATAATTAATGTTAACAATACCAGTACGTAACAGGCTGTTACATGACCCATCCATCGTATTTTGCACAGTAACAAGAAAAAAGAAACCGTAAAAATAAAGACATAGCAGATCAATTTTCTCTTTTCATGGATTTCCAAATTTCACTTCCTTCAACCTTCGTCAACTGAAGCACGAATACTAAATTAACAATGAGTTTTATCCCAGAATTTTAAGGCATAGAGCAGCTCAAACTCATTCTCATCATCACAACCAACATCTTCAAACTCACTCTCACATGTGAAAACTCATGACCAAGAATACAAAATAGGAAAACGCAACCAAGACTCGAACAAGCACCCAGTGTACAGAGGTGTTCGCATGCGAAATTGGGGTTTTCAAAAGCAAGATGCCGCCGATCATGGTCGAAGCGGAAGCAACCCGGGAAGAAAATGGGTTCGGTTTAGATGGATCATGAGCTTCTGGCTTTGCTTGAGACGAAAGAAGAGAAGGATCTTCATATTTGGAGCCTTTTCAATTTGGGGATTTACCTTTAGGAGCTACTGTTGTCGTTGGATAGGTCACAAATCTGATAGTGGTGATTTGTTTCTTCTTTTCCTGTTACTTTTAGCTTGATCCCCGAGTTGTCCCTATCCAACCCAAGGGATGAGAGGGCCATGTAGGGCTAGGGCCAAAAACAACCCAACATTCATAGGGCCAAAAATACATAGGGCTGCATTGGCTGTCCCATGGGCTGTAGCCCATTTTGACAGGTCTACACGGTTGTGATCGCCACGGCGAGGCGATACTCTCTATCCAGGACCCATCTCGAGACGACATCTCACGCTCCCTCACGTGCGTGAAACAGACGCGCCTTGTCCGATTTTGCAGCAGCGCATGGCGGCACGTGGGGTATAGTCATCACGCACGACTTGGACAGAAAACCTCGCCTCCTTCTCTTGAGTCTGGGTCTATGCTTCTATTGTCATTTCGACTTGGTCACAGTCTACCCACAGTGTTTCGCTAATGCTCCGACAATGTTTTTCTTCACTGTTTGATCATTTCTTTAGTTTTAGCCAAAATCTTGTCGGACATTGAAGATACTCCAACCAGTCAATCATCTGGTACACGCTCGATAGCTATTCTTTCTCCAGATGACCTTCCTTCTCTTCAATGGAAAGAATTACTTGCAATGGTCCCAACTTGTTCGTACCATCCTTAAAGGGCGTCATAAAATTACTCATCTTGAAGGACCTATTCCTGCCAAAACAAATCCAAAATTTGCTGATTGGGATGATGAAGACTCTCTTATTATGACGTGGCTATGGAACTCTATGACTCCTGAGGTTAGTCAACATTGCATGTTCTTACCTACCATTCTTGATATCTGGGATGTTCTTAGATAAACTTACTCAATGAAGCAAGATGTCACCACCTGCTATGATCTGAGGAATATGATTTTTTCTACCAAATAAGGCTCTCTCTCTCTCTGTAACAAAGTATTATGGTATTCTAAATGGGTTATGCACTGAGCTTGATCAGTACCAGAGTTTGAAGATGGAGTGAAGCAAGAATGCAGCAACTCTGACCACCTTTATTGAACGAAATAGGATCTTTGATTTTCTTTGTGATCTTAACTCAGAATATGACCTTATTCAGGTTCAAATTCTTGGTAAGGAAAAATTACTTTCTCTTTCTAAAATTTTTCACACTATCAGGGGTGAAGAAAGTCGCAGGGCTGTCATGATGAATGCAAAGTTGTTCAAAGGATCTGTCATGCTCTCATCTAAAGCCACGACTCCAACTCCTTCTAATTCAAAGCCCACTGACAAGTCTGCTATGATCCCGGCTAAGCCACCTCAAGGGTCCTCTTTTTCTAAGCCCAGCAAAGAGGGGCTTTAGTGCAACTATTGTAAAAGACCAGGTCACACAAAAGAGGTTTGTTACCGTCTTCATGGAAAGCAACAGGTTCAATAGAAGCTTGGTAAGTCAACCTTGTAACGCCCTGCCGCTTCAAGAATCAACGACTATTCCCATATACTAACACGAGACTTTTCAGTGTGCTTTTTCCTCACTCGCACACTTCCTAGGAAAACTTCCCAGGAGGTCACCCATCCCAGAATTGCACCAAGTCAAGCACGCTTAACTGTGGAGTTCTTCCGATCTGGGCTACCGAAAAGAAGATGCATCTTGTTAGTATAGGTAGTACGAATTAATTCTTATAAGCTATTCCAAACTGTGCAGTCTCACATCTGTACAGTCTTTGGAATCCCTCTTTTCCGGGTGTCGATTCGATTCATCCATGCATGTAACCCCCACGCTAGAAGCTTATCAGGAGCCGCTCCTTGTCCATGCCCTTTCGCACCGGCGATCACTCCCCGCCCTCGTCACAGCTCGGGATGTTACATGCCCACCAGCTTCCGCCTGGTTCGTCCTCGAACCACACCGTACTTGAAGAGAGGCCTGCTCTGATACCACTTGTAACGCCCGGCCGCTTCAAGAATCAACAACTATTCCCATATACTAACACGAGACTTTTCAGTGTGCTTTTTCCTCACTCGCACACTTCCTAGGAAAACTTCCCAGGAGGTCACCCATCCCAGAATTGCACCAAGTCAAGCACGCTTAACTGTGGAGTTCTTCCGATCCGGGCTACCGAAAAGAAGATGCATCTTGTTAGTATAGGTAGTACGAATTAATTCTTATAAGCTATTCCAAATTGTGCAGTCTCACATCTGTACAGTCTTTGGAATCCCTCTCTTTCGGGTGTCGATTCGATTCATCCATGCATGTAACCCCCACGCTGGAAGCCTATCAGGAGCCGCTCCTTGTCCATGCCCTTTCGCACCGGCGATCACTCCCCGCCCTCGTCAGCGCTCGGGATGTTACAAACCTCACATGGTCAATCCTTCTTCTCCCCCTCAGACATTCCTCCTGTGAATGAGACCTCACAAATGCCTGGAGAGTTTACTACTATTCGTCGTGAGGAATTGGAACAGCTTAGGTCCGTATTTGAATCTCTCAATAAGCCTTTCGGTACTGGTACTTTGGCTATGACTGGTAAGAACTCATGCACTCATTCTTTTATTTCTTTTTGTACTGATTTCAAAACTTCATGGATTGTGGATTCTGGTGTTACTGATCATATGACTTGCTGCACTGACCCCTTTCTTTCTTATAATCCTACTGCTAGTATCCGTACTATAACAGTAGCTGATGGATCACACACATCAGTTGCAGGTTCTGGTAACATTAAAATCCAACCCTCCTTGTGTCTCAAGAATGATCTCCATGTTTCCCAGCTTTTTACCAATCTCTTTTCTACTCATAAGCTTACTACATATTTGAATTGCACTGTAACCTTTTTCCCTACTCATTGTGTTTTTCAGGATCTCACCATAGGGAAGACGATTTGAGTTACTAAGAAGCAGGGTGGGTTGTATTATTTGGTTCCAGACTTTGCTGCAAAAGGTAGCAGGAATCAGACTTTGATGACTGATGACTCCTATTTTATTGCACTTATTTGTTACTCTTGATTAGTATTTTTAGGATTTATTTGAATAAAATAATGATGTTTTGAGTTAATTTACATTTTTTAGTGTTTGATTAGGTTTAATTTATTTTCGTCAGAATTTTTCAGCTTTACGCTACTTCTGTATTTTGGCCATATCTCGGTCCACAGTTGTCGGATTGACTCCGTTCTTGTTGGGTTTTTCAGATAACACAGAGGGCTACAATTCTTATGAAGAGCTCGAAGCCCAATTCGGACTGGAAGCTGGTCGATTTCTAACGCCAAGAAGACCATGTTTTGCTGAAGTTTTAGACTTGTAATTAAGTTTTATTTAATATTTTATTTTGCATTTTAGACGAATGGGCCGGGCCGATCTGAATTAAGCCCAGCCCAAATTAGTTTCTGACCTAGGTGCATATGAAGGAAAAGGGAAGGGAGACATTTGGATTATTATGTAATTTTCAGAATTGGGGATCAAAACTTTTTCTCTGAAGCGTTCTTCGCGTTCTTCATCTTCTTCAAAACTCTTGCAAGCTGGGATGATTTATGTAAGAACCCACACCGCTAATTAAGGTAATTAGTAAATTAATTATGATAATTAGGAAATAATTCCATAATTGACCCTAATAATTATTAATGGGCTTAGATAATTATACTGAGTGCGTAAAAATGCTGAAAGTCGCCTTTCGGAAGAAAAGCGCAGATACCGGTTCTGCTACTCGGTATAAATGCGTACCGGAAAAGTATCCCGGAAAATTATAACGAATGCATGATAATTACTAGAATATTATGTAGGACTTGTAAAACAAGTTTCAAGTCAAAATAACGTAATCTGATGCCAGAACTGATACTAGCTATGGAAAAGCGCGTACCGGAAAGGTGCTCCGAAAAACAAAATAAAAATATGACAAATCTTAGAAAAATGCGTAGGTCTAGAATCCGAAGTTTGGGATCAAGATCTTTTACTTTGCTATTAAGGCTAATACTGCGCGATTAGTGGCTTGTGCCTATAAATAGACACATTAAGTGGGCACAAAACCCTAGGCATGCGCATATGAACGTGAGAGGCTGCTGCTTCTGAGTGCTTGGCACTGTTCATGGTTTCCTTCACCATTTGTGAGCTTTGTAACCTTTCTCCTCCAATCTTCTTCACCATTCCTTCTCCTAAACAACTAGAGTGTGTTTGGTGAGAGTGGAGTGCAACCTTTTCTGAGTTGAGGGCTGGGTGAGGGGTGTTAGTGGGCTGTGGTGTTGTCTCCATGGTTATGAACCATTGTTCATGCCATTAGAGGTTTCAAGAAGCCTCCTTTGGTGTGGCATTTTCGTGTCCTTGGGTGTGCTGGACTTGTGAGCAGTATTGGGAGCTCCAAAGGCACCTTGAACTACTGACTAAGCTTTGGGGTAAGTCACCTTAACTTGATCATGTGTTTTTATGGCCTAAAGGTGGTATCTTGGTATGTTAATGGGTTTAACACATAACCAACACATGAGTGAACTCATTTATGCTTAAAGATGCATGCTTTAACGTGTACATGTGTTAAAAGTTGGATCTTTGGGTTGGATATTCACGAAATGCAGAAACTGCATTCTGTCGTGAAATATCCGGATATTTGTCGAACAGATATCCGGATATCAGTATCCGGATATGGTATCCGGATATTGATATCCGGATATGGGATCTGGGTATCCGGATATGACATATCCGGATATGTCCAGTGTGATATCCGGATATGGCATATCCGGATATGTCCAGTGTGATATCCGGATATCCTGGGTTTGCGCAGACAGTAGCTGTACTGTATGAACAGTAAGCTATTGGGTGTGTGTGGACCCTAGTTTAAGGAAGTTGAACTTCTGTAATTAATGAACTAAGTCAGAATCATATGATTTAGGGCTTATGGCTTTATTGGAAGCCTTAAGACGTAAAACGTAAAGGAAAGGCGTAGTCTTTAAGTTGTATGCTTGTTGTGCATAAATATTGATGTATTGTTGGTCCATATCAGATTGTGATACTGCTGTTTGTGGACTTGTGAGTGGTTGGACTCTTGGCTTGGATAGCTAGCTTGCAAGGTAAGCTTTCGTGTCCTCGGTTTAGCCATTTTGTTGTTCCACCATGTCCCATGGGGATGGGTTTATGCATGCTGTGTTACATGCTTTAATATTTTGGAAATGCTGTTGAGCTATTTATATGCAATGTGCTTTTATGAGATGCATGTGGTGTCCACCTAGACGGTAAACCTGAGTATGTAGTACATACAAGATGGTGTAGCTGTGGGTGAGGTGCAGGTAGTATCCATGTACTCATGTAGGCATAGACGTATTCCTACATTTCTCTGGCCAGTAGATTTGATAAACACACATGGCATGATTGATTGCTGCATCGCATGATTTTGGAACTTATATTGTAAATACTGTTTTTGAACTTATATTACACATGTAAGTGAGCTTGGGGTGGAGACTCCTTGAGGACCCCTTGTCTTACTGAGATTTCTTGTTAGAGATCTCACCCCACGTTTGGGGACGCTTATTTCAGGATCAGGTAATGTTGAGGGCTCAGGCGGCAGGAGGCCCGAGCTGAGTTGATATGATGATATGCTGACTGCTGTTATGTTTTCCGTTTTATTTATGTTATCATGTTGAGACTGTTTGTGGGCAATGTTGCCTTATTTGGTGAGCATGGGGTTTGTCCATGCCACATGGTTTGACTATTGTCTTTTAATTTAATGTTGTAATTAAAGTATCAGGATTTTGACCCAGGCTACTTGTGTAGACCTGTGGCTTTAGATACTCACTTTATGTTTATCCATGAGGTATTTCAGTTAGTTGTCGTGCAATTTACATACAGGCAGTATTTTATGAAATTGATTAAGTAATCAAGTTGGCTAAGGATAATGACGTCATAATTGAATTAAAGAAAAAGTTATTCCGCATTTTAATTAAGCGTGGCTTAATACGATAGTGTGTTAACAATCCGGGTTAACACGGGCTGTTACAATTTACCCCATCTCTGATAGCCAGTGGGTTAGTCCTGTTCAGGTGGTCCCTAAGAAGTCGGGAGTCACTGTGATTGTCAACCAGAAAAATGAGCTAATTACAACAAGAGCTCAAAACAGTTGGAGAGTCTGCATAGACTATCGTAGGCTCAACTAGGCAACCCGCAAAGACCATTATCCTCTTCCATTTATTGATCAGATGTTGGAGCGGTTGGCTGGTAAATCCCACTACTGTTTTCTGGATGGATACTCAGGCTACTTCCAGATCCACATTGCACCTGAGGATCAAGAGAAGACGACCTTCACATGCCCATTTGGCACATATGCTTACAGGAGGATGCCCTTTGGACTTTGCGATGCACCAGGTACTTTTCAACGTTGCATGGTAAGCATCTTTTCTGAGTTGTTAGAGGATTGCATGGAGGTTTTTATGGATGATTTTAGTGTCCATGGCCCTTCTTTTGATGCATGTTTGGATAATCTGGGTAGAGTTCTAAACAAATGCATTCAAACCAATCTTGTGTTGAATTTTGAAAAATGTCATTTCATGGTTGAGTCAGGGATAGTTTTAGGACATGTTGTCTCTAAAAAGGGTATTGAAGTGGATCCTGCTAAAATTGATGTTATTACTGCTTTGCCTTACCCTGCTTCTGTGCGAGAAGTTCGTTCTTTTCTTGGCCACGCAGGTTTTTACAGGCGCTTCATTCAAGATTTTAGTAAGATTGCTCTTCCACTGTCCAACCTTCTCCAGAAAGACATTGACTTTGAGTTTGGTGATGCATGCAAGGCAGCTTTTGAACATCTGAAGCGCTGCCTAACTGTAGCTCCTGTTATCCGAGCACCTGATTGGTCTCTTCCATTTGAGTTGATGTGCGACGCATCAAATTATGCTGTTGGAGCTGTTCTTGCTCAGCGGGTCAACAAGGCCCCACATGTCATTGCATATGCATCCAGGACGTTGGATTCTGCTCAATCCAACTATACCACCACTGAAAAAGAACTCTTGGCTATAGTGTTTGCTCTTGATAAGTTTCGGTCGTATCTGTTAGATACCAAGGTTATTGTTTTCTCTGACCATGCAGCTTTGAAATTTCTTTTAAAGAAAGCAGATGCTAAGCCTAGACTCATCCGGTGGATGTTGCTGCTCCAAGAGTTTGATATTGAGATTAAGGATAGAAGTGGAGCGGAAAACCAAGTTGCTGATCATCTGAGCCGCATCACCTCTCTTCCATCTGACCCTATACCTATTGGGGATGATTTCCCTGATGAGCAGCTTTTACAACTGCAAGGTAAGTTCCCCTGGTTTGCTGATATAGTTAATTACTTGGTTGCTGGTGCATTACCTGTTGACTCCACTAAGGCTCAGACCTTGAAAATGAAAAGTGAATCTAAATACTATGTGTGGGATGATCCCTACTTGTGGAGATTTTGTAGTGACCAAGTGATTAGAAGATGTGTGCCTGACAGTGAGACTCTGTCTGTTTTGAATCTTTGTCATGCATCTGCCTGTGGTGGTCATTTTGGACCACAAAGAACTGCAAGGAAGGTTCTAGATTCTGGTTTGTTCTGGCCTTCTCTATTTCATGATGCTTATGAGTTTTGTAAGTCTTGTGCTAATTGTCAGAGAGCAGGTAGCATTTCCCATAGAAATGAGATGCCCCAAAACCCTATACTTTTCTGTGAGGTTTTTGATGTTTGGGGTATTGATTTTAGGGAAATGTATTTCTCATGTTGCATGAGATGATTTATCTCATGCAACACACACAAAAATGAATGGGACCCACATTTTTTCCTTTTTTCTCTCTCCTTCCTAGTGGGTCTCAACCACTTTTTGTGTATTGCATGAGATAATTTGTCTTATGTAACATGAGAAAAATGAATCCCTTGATTTTATGGGTCCCTTTCCTGTTTCCTTTGGTTTTGCTTACATACTCTTAGCTGTGGATTATGTTTCTAAATGGGTTGAGGCGAAAGCCACCCGAACTGATGATTCTGCTGTTGTTGTAGATTTTGTCCGTTGTCATATTTTCTGCAGGATTGGCATTCCTCGAGCCATTATCAGTAATCAGGGCTCACATTTTTGCAATAGGAGCATGGATTCCTTGCTGAAAAGATATAGAGTCCTCCATAAAGTATCTACAGCATACCATCCACAGACCAATGGCCAAGCTGAAGTTTCAAACAGAGAAGTTAAGCAAAACCTTCAGAAGACTGTCAATGCTAATAGAAAGGATTGGAGCAAGAAGTTAGAAGATGCTTTGTGGGCATACAGGACTGCCTATAAGACTCCGATTGGGATGTCCCCTTACCGGCTTGTTTATGGTAAGGCATGCCACCTACCAGTGGAGCTGGAGAATCGGGCATATTGGGCTGTGAAGCAGTGTAACATGGACCTAACCCAGTCAGGGGGAGAAAGGAAACTACAGCTACAAGAGTTAGAGGAGCTTCGTTTGGATGCCTATGAGAGCTCACGTCTATACAAGGAAAAGACAAAGGCTTTCCATGATAAGCAGATCCTGAGGAAGGACTTTGCAGTGGGCCAGAATGTGCTGTTATTCAATTCCCGTCTTAAGTTCATGCCTGGTAAACTCAGATCAAGATGGGATGGCCCCTTTATTATTACTGCTATTTTTCCTTATGGTGCAGTTGAATTAAGTGATAAGCAGACTGGAAACACCTTCACTGTGAACGGGCATCGTCTGAAGCCCTTTTATGAAGGCGTACAGCAGCAGCAACTTGTAGAGACACAGATGGATGCAAAGCTTCGGCTGTTTGATGCTGTTTACCCTCCTTAAGGAGGACAGGGAGTTCACTTCCTTTCTTAGCTTTGTTTTTCATGTTTGGATTTCAATATAAAAACAAAAAAAAAAACAAAAAAAGAAAAAAAGAAAGAAAAAAAAAGAGTTGATTAATTTTCTTGTTCTCCTATGATTAGTGAGTTATACATGGATTATACTTGAATTACAGGGCTTGATAGAAATTTCTGTTTGGGCTTGGTTCTTGATTCTTGGATTGCATTACTTGTTGTTTGATACTGTGCTACTGATTGCATGATTTGGTATACCCTTGTGAGGTTTTTGAGCCTGTAGACATGGTCTTCATATGTAGGCCAGTCTTTCTTTCTTGAGTGATTCTACTCTTGATTGTTGTCCTCTAGAACTTGCTCTTGTTCTTTTTGAAACTGCACTTTTTACTTGCATGCATGAATATGATTGAGGCATTTTTTCTTTCTTTACCCACTTTAGCCAGATAGCCATCCCTTATATTATTATCCCTTGGTTAGCCCCTTTGAGCCTTTCTACCCTTTATTTCTTCAGCCGCATTACAAGCCTAAGTGAAAAACCAATTGATTCTCTACCCTGGAGATTTACTGAGCATTGGTTTCATTGTGATGTTGTGTTTAAGTGTGGGGGTTTGCCCGAGACGAACAAAAGTTTAAGTGTGGGGGTTGACCATCTGATTCATTTCTGCCATGTGGTTTTACACAAAAAAAAAAAAACAAACAAACAAAAAAAACAAAAAAAAAAAAAAACAAAACAAAAAAAACAAAAAAAAAAAAAGAGAGGAAAAAAAATGTTTATTTCTATCTTTTCAGTATCTTTGTTTTATGTTCTTAGTTTAGTTCTTAACTTTTCTCTTTGTAAATTTCTGGGGTGTTTAGCCTTCTCTTCCATATTCATCCATACCTTTACCTCAGCCCCATTACAACCCTGCATAAAGCCCTCTTGATTTGTGCATGCATGTGTTATTAGCAGTGGAGAAGTAGAACTTGAGCAAGCCTATGGTAGGATGATTTTCTTGAGTTGATTTGAGTGATATCCTGAATTAACTGATACACTTGAGAGAAAATTGAGAGCATCCTGTGAGGAACCATTTTTGTGTAGTTAGCAATTGCAGTTGAAATTGACAGGTCTTGTGATTTGAGAATAAAGAATTTTTGTCTTGATTATTTTATCTGTTCAAGACTTGTGATTTTTGTTATCTTTTGTATAGTTGCTAATTATTAGGAAGGATAGGTTGATCTTCACTCTTTTCTTATTTCTTTGTTTTCTTTTTCTATTCTAGTTTTTGTCCAGGAGTGCAAAAAGATAAGTGTGGAGGAATTTGATGACTCCTATTTTATTGCACTTATTTGTTACTCTTGATTAGTATTTTTAGGATTTATTTGAATAAAATAATGATGTTTTAAGTTAATTTACATTTTTTAGTGTTTGATTGGGTTTAATTTATTTTCGTCAGAATTTTTCAGCTTTACGCTACTTCTGTATTTTGGCCATATCTCGGTCCACAGTTGTCGGATTGACTCCGTTCTTGTTGGGTTTTTCAGATAACACAGAGGGCTACAATTCTTATGCAGAGCTCGAAGCCCAATTCAGACTGGAAGCTGGTCGATTTCTAACGCCAAGAAGACTATGTTTTGCTGAAGTTTTAGACTTGTAATTAAGTTTTATTTTATTATTTTATTTTGCATTTTAGACGAATGGGCCGGGCCGATCTGAATTAAGCCCAGCCCAAATTAGTTTCTGACCTAGGTGCATATGAAGGAAAAGGGAAGGGAGACATTTGGATTATTATGTAATTTTCAGAATTGGGGATCAAAACTTTTTCGCTGAAGCGTTCTTCGCGTTCTTCGTGTTCTTCATCTTCTTCATCTTTTTCTTTTCCTTTTATGCAATTTAATTTGTAATCATGTTTATCCTAGCCATGCTAGGCTAAACCCCCTTTCAATCAACCAAAGGGGAAGGGATTCCATGGATCTGTTTAGAGGATCTGCGATCAATCTCTAACCAGATTTGTTTCTTTACCCTAACTCATATCAATATCGTGCGATTGTGGATATTCGATCTGAGGTTCGCGATTGCGATTATGGGTGAAGAATGATCATCAGATTTGATGATCCGATTAACCTCAATTGGAAATAAGGATTCTGATTCAATTGAGATTAATCATGAATTTGGTAATTTTTCTAATTCTTTAACCAGATTTGTTTCTTTTCCTAACTCAGATCGATATCGTGCGATTGTGGATATTCGATCTGAGGGTCGCGATTGCGATCATGGAAAAGGAATAATCATCAGATTTGATGATCCGATTGTTCTCAATTGAAAATAAGGATTCTTATTCAATTGAGATCAACCGTGAATTTGGTAATTTTTATCCAATGAAGGACGTCCATGGAACCCTAACCCTAGGTTGGTTAATTTTAATTACGAAGTTTTAACCCCAGTTTTTATATTCTGTCTTTTATTCAACCGAAATCCAAAACCCCCCTTTTATTTTCTGTTTTCATAAGCGATTTTTACCAATTCAATTTCCTTGAGAGACGACTTAGGGTTTCCACTTTATTGCAAATTTTTGAACCCTAATTAAAAATAATTTTTAATTTGCGCGAGTTCGACTGCTCGTGTCAATGACTCATCAATCTACTTCATATTCTCATATTTGGTTTCATCACAAGTGCTCCTCTTTTAGTTTACTTAAGTCTATGTTTGTGTCGCAGTTTGTTGAATTTTTTAATTGTCATGTCTTTCAGTTTGCAAAACATCACCGTGCATCCTTTCCTTCTAGTGAAATAAAAAGTGTTCAACCTTTTACCATTATTCATTTTGATGTTTGGGGGCCTTCCAAGGTCCTTAATGTTTCTGGTGCTAAGTGGTTTGTCTCTTTTGTTGATGATTATACTTAACATGGATCTTCTTGATGAAAGATAAGGCAGAAGTAACACAGTTGTTTATCCAATTTTATTATATGATTGAAACACAGTTTGGTAAAAGTATCAAACGATTGAGAACAGATAATGGTGTATAATATGTTAATCAACGTCTTTACCAGTTTATTAAAGACAAAGGAATGGTTCATGAACTCATATGTGTGGATACTCCTAAATAGAATGGGGTTGCTGAAAGAAAAAATCGACATTTTCTTGAAGTAACCAAAGCATTATTATTTAAGACATCTGTACCCAACTCTTACTGGGGAGAAGTTGTATTAACTGCAGCCTATTTGACCAACCGTCGGCCTTCCAAAATCCTTGGTTATGTAAGTCCTGTTGATCTCATGACCTCTTTTTCTGTTTTTGTTCCAATTAAGCAGAATCTTCAGTCTCGTGTCTTTGGATGTGTTGTCTTCGTCGATATCCATAAACAACTTCGGAGTAAATTAGAGCCTATAGCCCTTAAGTGTGTCTTCCTTTGTTATGCTCCCAACAAGAAAGAATACAAATGTTACCATCCTCCAAGTCGTAAATTCTTTGTCTCTATGGATGTTAGCTTCCATGAATCTGAGTCTTACTTTCTACACCCTCAGCTTCAGCGGGAGAATAGTATAAAAGCTTCATCCGTTTTCTTCGAGTCTAAGTCTCCTACCCCAGTAGTTACACTACATGATAATGAGAAGGAAGACTTAGTTGCTGAAGCTGAAAATTCATCTGATTCCTCATCATAGATGTCAATAGCAGTTAGCGGCCAGTAGCGGCCGACCCCGAAAATGGTATAGTGGTGTGGCGGGTAGCGGTATTACCGCTACGGTGAAGTATTAATTCCACATATATTATACTAACAGTCAAGAAACAAGGCAATACCGCTTTTAGTATTACTGCTCAAACATAAGAAGTCACACAAAATCAAACACATAATTCCACAATCAATGTCAAATACAAGGAACATAAAGGAAGGATCCAAAATTAAACACAACTGAACAATAAGATTGTCAAATAGCCAAGTACAAGAAGTGAACTAATAAAGAAAATCATCATCATCTTCGGACTCTCCATCAAATTCCAACATGGGAGTGGTGTAGCGGGGTAGCGGGTGTAGCGGGTAGAGGTATTGCTGCTACGCTACGCCGCTACCTTCCGCTACGGCCAATGTCGCGTAGCGTCTCGGTTTGTAGCGGCTGACCGCCGCTACCCGCTACGGTAGCGGTTTAGCGGCGCTATGGGCCGCTAGTGACAACCTAGTTCCTCATGTGACATGCCTCCTATTGATAGATAGAAAGTACGCAAAGCTGGAACACCTGAACTATTGTACCAAAAGAAGAAACAAGCAACACTGCCTCACCAACAACTGCAATCGCCTGAACCACTGGTAAGTACTGAATACACTACTTCTTTTATTCCTGAGCATGATATTAATTCTGATGACTTACCCACCATTGCTGTAAGGAAAGGGAAAAGGTCTTGTACCCAACCCCCTATTTCTCATTTTTGTCTCCTCTAAGAATCTCTCTATACAGCATAGATGTTTTATTACAGCACTTCCATTTCAATATTAAAGGATGATAATTGGGTTCAAGCCATGCATGACGAGATGAATGCGTTGGAGAAGAATAATATATTGGAAGTTGTTGACAGGCCAAATGGAAAAAGAGCAGTAGGGTGCAGATGGATGTATACTCCGAAGTATAATTCGGATGGAACTCTTGAGAGGTATAAAGCTTGACTGGTAGCCAAAGGGGTACACACAGACCTATGGTATTGATTACGAAGAAACATTTGCTCCGGTGGCCAAAATGAACACTGTAAGAGTTTTATTGTCCCTTGTTGCACATTTGAATTAGGGTTTGAAACAATTTGATGTGAAAAATACCTTCCTCAATGGCGAATTAGAAGAAGAGGTTTACATGGAAATCCCACCAGGATTTAACTCTACAAATGGAGATAATAAAGTTTGCAGATTGAAGAAAGCGTTTTATGGTGTAAGAACCCACACCGCTAAATTAGAAATTTAAATAATTTAATTATGAGTTTAGGAAATAACTCCATAATTGACCTTAGATAAATATAGAAAGATTAGAATAATTATTTAGAAGAACAAATAATGCTTAAATCGCTATTCTGATAAAAATTGCAGATACCGGTTCTGCTTCACGGTATAAATGCGTACCGGTGAAGTATTCTGAAAAATTATAATATAAATATTCCTATAAAAGTATCTAGGTCTAGGATATCAAGTTTGGAGTAAGAATAATGAGCGGTGATGTCAGAACTAATACCGGCTACATATAAAACGCGTACCGGCAAAGTGTAGCGAAAATTATAAGAAAAATATAATAATTCCTATAAAAATGGCTAGGTCCAGAATATGAAGTTTGAGATTAAAATAATTAGAGGAGCTATTAGAACTAATACCGGTGGATCAATTAAGTGGACCTATAAATAGAAATTTTTCACACAGCCCTAGGTCAGTTCTAATCCCAAGGCTGATCCCCCCTCTTGCTGCCACCTTCCTCTCTTCTTAAGACTCGAGCTTTTGCATGGAACTTGACCAAGAATCCATTTTTACCCACATTGCTCTACTCTTAAGCCATTGAACCATCATCATTACTTGTAAACACTTGAGAGCAGACTTGGTGAGGGAGAAAAATCACTTCTTCAGAGGTTCTAAACTCTGTTTGTGGGGGTTGAGAGGCTGACTTCTTGGGTTGGTGGTGTGGAAGCCTTTATCTTTGCATTTGATGCTTCAAGAAGCCATTTTGTGGAGTAAAGGACCTAGCTTGTGAACCCAATTCATGAATATAGCTTGTTTGAATCCTTAAAAAGAGGAATTTTGATTGTTCAAGTTAAAGGTTGTTAATCTATGTTTAATAAGTGGTAATAAACTTCTGTTTGTGAAGAAATTGGACTTAGAACATTGGGGAACCCTTAAAATCAAGTTTATGCAGAAACCATTCGAGTTTCTGCATTCTGTCTGAAAAGTATTCGAATACTTTTCGTGGAGTATTGGGATACTTTTAGGGGAATGGCAGTATTCGAATACTATAGTGAAAGTATTCGAATACTTATCGTGGAGTATTCGGATACTTAGTGGTATTCGGATACTTTAGTGAAAGTATTCGGATACCCAATGGTATTCGGATAGTTTAGTAAAAGTATTCGGATACTTTTGGTAATCGAATACTTTAGTAAAAGTATTGGTATACTTTTCTGGGAACTTGAAGTATTCGAATACTTACGAGGAGTATTCGAATACTTTTGGCAGATTGAGCCTAAAATCAATTTTAACAAGTTGGGAAGCCTTAAATACAATAAAGAAGCTTAATGAAATTCTAGACTATGAATATTAATGATATTTCTGGTATAAACAGATTGTGACCTTGCTGTTTGGTGACTCAGGGATTTTGTGTGGACCTTTAGCTTGATATTGCTAGCTTGACAGGCAAGCTTTCGTGTTCTCGGTTATGCCCATTGTTGGTTCCACCATACCTCATGGAGGGGTGGTTTATATGCATGATGTGTTTTCCGAAATTATGTGAAGAATATTTGATATGCTGTTGAGCTGTTTATGAGTGCAAATGCCATATGCTATGTATGTGGGGTGTTCCACCTAGACGGTAATCCCTGAGTATGTGGTAACATACAATATGGTAACTCCGTGGGTGAGGTACAAGCGAGGAGCCTTGTACTGTAGGTTGTAGACGTATGTAATCCCTACCTTTTATTCTCTGGCCAGTAGGATGCATACACACATGACATAGACATATGTTGCATTGCATGGATATTTGACATTATACTGTTATTATCGTTTTGAACTTATATTGCACATGTAAGTGAGCTTGGGGTAGAGAGAACTTTGAGTACCCCTTGTCTTACTGAGATTTCTTTTTAGAGGTCTCACCCCATGTGGGGCACATTTTCAGGTACAGGTACCTCTGAGGTTGTGACCTCTGGCGGCAGGAGGCCGGAGTTGAGCTGATATATGCATGCCTATATGTTATCGCATTTGGATTTATATCTACGTTGTTATTTCTATATGGTTATTGTATTTGAGACATGATGGATTATGCTGTTACATTTGGTGAGTATGGGGGTTGTCCATGCCACATTGATATAAGCCATGTTTATTTCAGACCGAGTTGTATTACTGTATCAGGATATTGTCCGGTCTACGTGTTTTAGTTCTGTGACTTTATACTTATTATTCTATGAGGTTATTCAGTGTAGTTATTTATTGCAATTTACATACAGGTGGCTTTTTGAAAACGAATAAGTAAATCCACTTGGTTAATATGATAAGCTTCATTATTGGAAAAAAGTTAGCTTCCGCATTTATTGAGCTGCACTATTACTTACCATTTATATGTTTAATACACCGGGTGCACACGGGGTGTTACATATGGCTTGAAGCAATTCCCGCGTGCTTGGTTTGGAAGATTTACCAAAGTTATGCTTTCATTGGGATACAAGCAAAGTCAAGGAGATCATACACTCTTCCTTAAACATTCTCAGGAAAGTAAGACCACTCTCCTTCTAGTTTATGTTGATGATATGATTATAATAGGGGATGATATATGTGAGAAATGTGCTCTGGAAAAAAGACACTGCTGAATTTGAAGTTGATCTTGGAAACCTGAGATATTTTCTTGGGATAGAAGTTGCTCATTCAAAACAAGGTATTTTTATTTGTCAACGGAAGTATATTCTTGGTTTCCTTAAAGAAGCAGGAAAACTTAGGCGTAAACCTTCCAGTACTACGATTGAGCAGAACCACAGACTAGGAAGTGAAAATGAGAGCCCTCCAATTGACAAAGGATGGTATCAACGAATAGTGGGAAGATTGATATATCTAGCTCATACTAGACCTGATCTAGCTTATGCAGTTAGTATTGTTAGACAATTCATGCATGATCTAATGGAGAAACACCTGCGAGTTGTTTACAGGATTCTCCAATACTTGCAAGGCACACCAGGCAGAAGACTATTGTTTCAAAGAGGAGGAAACCTATCTTTAGAAGTTTATACAGACGCCGATTATGCTGGATCTGTGACTAACCGACGGTCTACTTCAGGCTATTGTATGTTTCTATGTGGAAATCAAATAACATGGAGAAGTAAAAAGCAAAATGTGGTTGCTAAATCAAGTGCAGAAGCAGAATTTTGGGCCATGGCTCAAGGTATCTGTGAGTTATTGTGCTGAAAATCATTCTTGATTATCTCAAGGTGAGATATGGAGGATCTATAAAGTTACTCTGTGATAACAAGTCAGCTATCTGTATAGCCCATAATCCAATCCAACGCGATCGAACCAAACATTGAGATTGATCGCCACTTCATCAAAGAGAAACTAGATAGTGGACTGATCACTACTCCACTTCTGATTGTTAATTGACTTATGTCTTGACAAAGGGTCTTCCTAATGATAGGTTTCAAGAGCTTACTAGCAAGCTGGGAATGATAAATATCCATTCCTCAGCTTGAACGGGAGTGTTGTAAATATTAGAATTATTTATTTATTATTTGTATTAGCTAGAATACTCTAGAAGTGTATTTGAGCTTAGCCTATTAGGTCTTTTAGTCTCTTTAAATAGAGAACTCTTATACAACTATTACAACAATTCAATATTATACAATTCAATTTATATATATATATAATAGACACACACACACACAGCGTACTGCTGAAACTTGTTATGAGCAAAGTTTTCTCAACCACCCTACAAAAAACCAAATTATAAAACATAGTAAAGTTAATCAATAAGAATCAACATACTGCTGAATAAACCCAACAGCTGCCTAAAGTCTTGTACATAAAAGCTATGAGTATTTCATAAAACCAGTCAAAGACACTATTCAGATCATCAACTCTTCGAAATGGCATATGATAGACATACCTCCTTTTGTAGTCGAAGATAATGTCTAGACTTCTCTGCAAGTTGAGCCCTCAATGCTCGAAGCTCATATTCCATATCCATAACCTAAAAATCAATCAGCAACCAATGTATTCATTTCCTCAAAATAGCAATAAAAAAATGTTAATATCATGGAAATATGATATGAGCCAACGAAAATAGCAGGAAGAAAGCTATTTCAATATACGAGAACAATATCAAATATTATCAATAATTTAAACAAAAAATATTGCAACCATACTCATAATATGTTCCCAGAAATGCTCTGGTTCAGGATTCATTTATCCTTTTTTATGTATTTGGTTAAAGAAGTTTAATCCACAATGAGAGATGAAATAGGAACAAAGGTACAATATATACCTTGCTTGGCTGATGCAGCATTTTGATTCTCCGGGCCTCTTGAACCTCCTTCATTAATTGCTCCAGGTCCTAAAGTCCCCATAGAACTAAATTTTGTTAAAATGAAAATTACTTAGCTGATACAGCACTGAAATATCAACAGTTACACTTCCTATGCAAGAAACCAATATTTTGATTATTGAAGAATCTTTCTTATTTTGTAATTTCTCATAAATAAGTTTTATTAGAGAGAAAATGAGTAAAGTACAACAAGGGGAACATTTATAAAAAAAAGGGAAAAGAATCAAGAATGCATCAAGGCTGCCCACTCTCTCCACATATCAGAAATGTAAACACCTTTAAAACAGTCATGAGCATGGCACCGAATAGAAGCGATAAGCACAACCCTATCCGAAAGAAAATATAGGGGCAAATATTGGCCCTTAAAAATTCAGGCTTTCTTTTTCAAACGGATACACCAAAGAAAAGAACATAAAAACTGCATAATGCCACAAAATTCTGGCATCCTGTTTTGTCCCCAAACCTTTAAAAAGAAACAAGACAAATTGCTCCTAAGTGTTAAGTGAAGGGGCACACCAAACATCTTATTCCAAAGGAGAGTAGGTGCCGCACAAATACAATACAGAAAAAAATGGACTACTGATGGAGTATTAATCCTCCTGATTCAGTACAGCGGTCCAGACAAAGGACAAGAGCAAGACAGACATGGAGTTTTAGATTTCCAAATGTGGTTGTTCACAAGAAACTTATCTATGTTAGGAGAAATAAGAGAATGTTTAAGAAACTGAAAATAGGACTTAAGAAAACACTCCAGAAGAATCAATTACTTGATTGGAATAATCGTGACTAAGTCAGGCAAAAGCAAAAGGGATTGAATCTCATTATTCCCCCAATTATTCAGGCCCCTTCTAAAGTGGAAATCGAAAGAAAGATTAGATTTAGAACCCCAAATAAAGTAATATTTTTTTTTATGGTGCATAGTGTAAAGAAGACGAATGATATAGGCAAGGAAATGCCTCCAAAAAGGAATATCCCACACTAAGACAACCACCCGAAATCTGGCATGACAACCACCCTCCAAACTGAAAGAAGCAAGTGGTCTATAAGAACCACTCTTCCAATGGATAAATCTCAACACACAGAGCAACTGAATATTCATTAAAGCTTAAGTGACTAGTTGGAAATATCCACCATGGACCTACCTCAATACAAGTAGACAAAAGCAAACAGGAAAAAGTTTTATTCACTCATAATTTTATATTTCATAAATTGGATTATATTTTAAATAAATGCGTAGGAATTAGAAAGAAAAATAATTCAAAATAACAAGCCCTATAAATATCAGGCAAATAGGAGGAACCTGCTTCCCTGAAGCTCGAGACATTCTCTCATGCTCCTGAAGAGCCTCCTCCACTCTCTGAACTGCTGCTCTGGCATTATCTATTTCAGAGCGAGCAAAGGCTCTTTCCTCATCTACAAGTTTCTTAGCATCTTCAGAAGCCTACAAATGAATCTAGACTCTCAACATTGGAAAAGAAAACTTCTTTATGCAGCCAACAACCAATTATAGAAGATATAAACTGAAAGGCAAATCTATTTCAGGCAAATCTATTTCATAAATAGGAACTAATATTGTTAGTTATCTGTTGTAAAAAAATAAAAAATAAAAAAATAAGAGAGAGAGAGAGAGAAATTAAAGAAATTAAATGACAAAAGTAAGATAGGAGGTTCTTGACAATGTACTTCTATGGTTAAAGCTACCTTTTATTGTTTTAGAAGTTATATTAGAAATATATATATGTCCTCAAGGACAACAATAAACAATTAATAGAATGAACGGAACCACGGCCCATTGGAAGGACAGGTCACGTTTCCATTCATTCATAATAATGCTGATAAAATAATGTAAAGACTTCCTAGAGGGTTCATTCCCTTGACAAATTAGATAGCCTAATAATAGACCAATGGAGAGACAAAGTTGCAGCATGCAACGTTTTGTTCATTGTGTATGCATCGTTATATGCAATCATTACAAATTTTCTATGTGTTGATTATTGAGATTGCAAATACTCTCTGATTGTTCCTGTGATATTCCAGTCATTCTTGGGCTCAAAGAAATAATATGCTGCTCAATTCATGGCAGTGTGAAGTTTATGTTGCCCTTTGATATCTTTGATTGAAGCACCGTGTTTCCAAGTTTTAAGGAAATTTTTGTGCTTAAATTTTTTATGGGATGTTCAGCGCCGAGTTTATTTCAGGGTATTTCTTTAGCAGACACGGAGAGGGATTGGAGAGCTCTTTTATATTAATTTCATTGTTGGTCTTGTTCTGCTTTATATTCGCTGCTGAGTTTAGCGAGAATATAATATTCTTCTTTGTAATCCGTTTTCTATTTCTTATGAAATTTCTGCTTCTATCACCAAAAAAAGGTTAAAAAAGTTAACCTCACCTGCTTAAGAAAATTTGTTAGCTTCTTCACCTCAGCCTTCTCTTGTATTAGTTCCCCTTCCCTTTGAGTCAACTGAACTGCTAGAGATTCAACCTGCAGAATCACTAAGTTACAGTTCATTTCTTCAAAAGATAGCATAAGCACAAATAAACTGGTGCAAGAATAACTATTCTATAGAAGATTGTAATTTTTGTGCTCGAGAGGTGGAGTAATGAATCTATTATTATATAAATGAGAAAACTTAAGATAATACATATTTTAAGAAAACTATCTCATAGTTTATTCTCAAAGCCTCTCCATCATTCTCCCCATCCATCCCTACCATGATCCCACCCTCTTTCTCTTCCCCTGAGTGCCTATATGTTTATTCTGACCTATCTTTATAGAAAAAGAATGACATCAACGTACAAGTGCTCGGCAATCACGTTGGATATTTATTGATGTAACTCCTTTAGAAAAAACATATAAACGCCAAAAGAAGAATATTTTAATGACACCCAAAAAATAAACTATACAATTAGCAAATGTATATTATGCAGGAATTATTATCTATTCCTTATAATAAGTGCATGATAATTACTAGAATAATATGTAGGACTTGGAAAACGAGTTTCAAGTCAAAATAATGAGATTTGATGCCAGAACTGATACTGGCTATGGAAAAGCGCGTACCGGAAAGGTGCTCCGAAAAATAAAATAAAAATATGACAAATCTTAGAAAAATGAGTAGGTTAAGATTCCAAAGTTTGGGATTAAAATCTTTTGCGTAGCTATTAATGCTAATACTGCGCGTTATTTGGTTATTTGGCTATTTATACTCACACTAAGGGCACAAAACCCTAGAACCCTTATTTCCTACGTGAGTTTTTGGGCTGGTCAGCTGTTGTGCACTGTTCCATTGCCTTCTTCTTCATTTTGAGACCAAGTTCCTACCTTTTCTTTGATTCTTCACACTTTCTTCTAGTATACACTTGGGTGTTGTCTTGTGAGTGTGGAGAGTGGGCTTGGGGGAGTGCTCAGCCACTGTTGGTGAGGGGTTTTGGGGCTGACTTGGTTAGTTTGGTTGTGGGAGTTTTTGTGTTGGCACTTTGAGCTTCAAAGAACCATTTTGTTGTTCAAAGGATCAACCTTTCCTCTCATTTTCGTGCACCCTGAGAGGCAGCACCTTTGCATCTGTTGGTGAGCCCCAAGAGCAACTTCATCCTCTATTTTGAGCTTTGGTAAGTTATACCAACCATGATCATGTGTTTAAATGCTTAAAAATGGAACCTTGATGCATGTATTGAACTAAGTGGATAACTTAAGGGTGGGTAAGGTTAAACACACCTAGAAATGCATGTTTAAGTGTCTTTAATCGGTTAAAGTTGGATCCTTTGGACTGAATATTCACGAAAATGCAGAAATGCATTCTGCCGTGAAATATCCGGATATTTGTCGAACAGATATCCGGATATTGATATCCGGATATGGTATCCGGATATTGATATCCGGATATAGGATCTGGAGTTCCGGATATTGTATATCCGGATATGGCCAGTGGGATATCCGGATATTGCATATCCGGATATGTCCCCGAGGAATATCCAGATATTCTGTGATTTCGAAGAACAGTAGCTGTGCTGTGTGTACAGTAGGCTATTGGGGGTTTGTGGACCCTAGATTAAGGAAGTTGGACTTCTGTAATTAATGAACTAAGTCAGAATCATGTGATTAAGGGCTTATGGCTTTGTTGGAAGCCTTAAGACGTAAAACGTAATGGAAAGGCGTGGTCTTTAAGTTGTATGCTTGTGGTGCATATTTAATGATATATTATTGGTCCATAACAGATTGTGATACTGCTGTGTTTGGACTGTGACAGTGGTTGGACTCTTGGCTTGGATTGATTGCTTGCAAGGTAAGCTTTTGTGTCCTCGGTTTAGCCATGTTGTAGTTCCACCATGTCCCATGGGGAGATGGTTATATGCATGCTGTGTTACATGCTTTTGATATTTGGAAATGCTGTTGAGCTGTTATATGCAATGTGTCTTTATGATATGCATGTGGTGTCCACCTATACGGTAAGCCTGAGTATGTGGTACATACGATATGGTGAAGTTGTGGATGAGGTGCAAGCGGTGTTCCTTTTACTCATGTGGGTATAGACGTATTCTACATTTCTCTGGCCAGTAGATTGTATAAACACACATGGCACGAATATCTGTTGCACTGCATAGTTTTGGAACTAATATTGGAAATATTGTTTTTTGAACTTATATTGCACATGTAAATGAGCTTGGGGTGGAAGATCCTTGAGGACCCCTTGTCTTACTGAGATTTCTTGTTTAGAGATCTCACCCCACGTTTGGGGACGCTTATTTCAGGTTCAGGGAACCCAGGGGTTGAGACTCCTAGTGGCAGGAGGCCATAGCTGAGTTAGATATTACTGTGATATGCTGACGTGTTAGATGCTGGATATTGACTGTTGTTTATCTTTTATGTTATCTTTATGATATTTGAGTTGAGACTGATGTTGGGCATTGTTGCCTTATTTGGTGAACATGGGGTTTGTCCATGCCACATAGACTTGAGTATGTCTTGTTTAAATTAAAGTTGTATTAATGTATCAGGATTTTGGTCCAGGCTATGTGTTGTAGTCCTGTGACTTAGATACTCACTTTATATTTATATATGAGGTATTTCAGTTAGTTGTCTTGCAATTTACATACAGGCACTATTTTATGAAATTGATTAAGTAATCAAATTGGCTAAGGTTAATGATGTCATAATTTAATTAACGAAAAATTTATTCCGCATTTTAATTAAGCGTGGCTTAATATGATAGTATGTTAACAAACCGGGTTAACACGGGTTGTTACACTAGGCGTCCAGCAACATGCCATTAGTATATGCAAAGAACCAATTCAACCCAAAACTTTAAGGCGTTGGGTGAGGTTACATTAATGGTTTTATATATCTCTAACATGCCCCCTCACATGAGAGCTCACTGGGCTTGAAGGGTGATAATACACGGGCTGATAGGCCCACCTAGCTGTGTTAAGAAATCTACAAGAGAAAGTGGGAGGAGGCAAGGATCGAGCCCGGGACATGAGGCTCTGATACCATATAAAGAAGTTCTAATAGCTCCGCTAATTATATATCTCTAACAGTATATTAGGTGCTACCACTTATCAAACAAAAGCCTTGGGGCACTCAACCTTGTAAAGAAGATTGACAATAGAGAAGAAACACTTAAATGTTCGTGCAGAAACAAGGAACTCTAGGAAAGACTATGAAGGAGAACTATGTATCCTCAACTATCCCAAATACAAATTTATGGTCATACATCCAGACAAATAACTAACTTATCTTCTGAAGCTAAAATAATTTATAAACGGATTCATTACCCAACACCCACTATCCATTACCCACAAATGCCTTTACAAATCGCTTGCCATGGTCTTCACTGTTGGCCATGTATCCTTATGTAAAAACTGTAGCGATTGCAGGGTACCTGTGGTTGGTCTATGATGCTTGTCAATCAGTTGTCCTAGCGGCATGAATATAATCATTTTAGATTTATGTCCATAAAAAATACGGATGTGAAAAGGGTAGAATGTAAGTTTGTTTGTCAGCTTAGCACAAAATTATATCAAACACACCTTTGACATCTATGACTTTAAAGTTTAAACATTCATACCTTTCTCTCATTACCAACTAGTAGTTAGCATTACATCTCAGTTTTGTGTTTTCCATTTTACACTATGGGGCTCACTCACAACCCTGGCTGCAGCAAGGAAGTATCACTATTCAGATGGATCCAAACTGCTGCCCCATTTCCTTATAAGTTTAATCATTTGGGGATCAAAAGAAATGCAACATTACAGGTAACATATTATGCCAAAATAATAATAATAAAAAAAGGAGTGCAGAGAGCAACCAGCAAAGAGTAGTATATGCCAAATACGACTCTTCCCTTCTCTTTGTTTTCCAACTGTTTCTAACCATACTGACTCAGACATAATACAAGAGGTTAAACTTAAGGATCCAGCCTATGTGAGCCCAATCATCCCCCATCTCCCTTCCCCGAGGAATTTAAGAGGACAAGGTGCCTGTCGATCATGGCACAATAAACAACACTTCATATTCATACTATCAGCTTCATATGAGTACCTTAAACACATGACAAGATAAATATGAAAATATGTTTATTAGGTATAGATAGAAACGAAGCACATATTTTCCTATAAAAAAGGAACTAACCATAGCAATAGCTTCCTGTACGTCATCCTTGTTTCTTCCTGCCACTCGCCCTTTTAAGGATTCTAGTGCATCTCGAAGCTTCTTCAAAAGAACATGTTTTTCCAGCGAAGCTGCTTCCCTAAGTCTAGCCTGAAATTTACCACCAAACAACAAACTAATTTAAAATGAAGACATGAATTACTTTGGAAATTAAGATCACCGATAATTTCAACTGAAAACATTAAAAAAAAAAAAAAAAAAAAAAAACATTACATGATAAAAAATCTGAAGTTGAAATACCCTCCAAAATGTAAGCATCAAATTGGTATAAAAAAAAATTGTCAAACTTTAAATAGAAAAAGTGTGACCTCTTCAGACAACTTAGCAGCAGCAGCCAAACCCTTCTCAAATTTACTGGCAAGGTCGCGAACCGATAGACGTTTCTGCTGTTCCAACAGCTGTGCAGTCTCACGTGCAACAACCTCCTTCATAGATAGAACTTTTGGGTCATCCTTTGTCTCCATGATCTGATTGTTAACTCCAAGTTTGTAATTAGGAAATCGAAGAGAAGCAAATATCACATCAGCAGATACTGCTGGCACTGCCTCTTTCTGCATAGTATCACCAAAATCACGGGTAACCCTTGTCATTTTCGCGAGCTATTACCTCTGTCAATAACAAAAATGCAATCTTTAGCAAAAAAAAATAATATAGCAAATTAAGTTCAGTTATAGCAGTTCAATGAAGTCTGCAAATATACCAAAAGAAAAAGGAACATTCACTCACAGATATGCATGAACAGAAGAAAATAATAACCAAAAACATACAGCAAAATCAGAATCTAATAAATTGAGGTACCACTAGTCCAATCTGCCCCTTAAGCTAATTGAAATCAAAGCAAAGTTTTACATCTTTTAACAATAAAACTAAACCCTAATTTTGCTGCTTTTAACACTGTTTTTTTCTTCCTTTCTTTTCTATTTGAGGCTACCATGGGAAAGCTAACAGCATAAAAATAAAAAATAAAAAGAGTTTGAACTTACAGATCATGAGATGACAAATAATGGGTAGTTGAGCTTGGGATTCTTGGACCAGATGCAATGTTGCTCCAATTTGGTTATCCAACAAGAGGGCAGGAGAGAGAGAGAGAGAAAGAGAGAGAGAGAGAGAGAGTAGGCAAAAAAAAGATGATAACTTTGCTTTTTGAAAGGAAAAAGAAAGAAGGGAAAGAGAATGCTGGCTTGGTCCCTCAGTTAGTTTGTATTTGAAGTGTTAACGTTTTCAGTTGGAGTGTTTTGAACTTGGATACTCTGTGTGTTGTGTTGTCATGCCTTATGCTTTAAACTCAAAACTCTTTGGCGGGTCCCAAGGTTCTGTTATTTCTCTTTAGTTTACTTCACTGTTCACTCACGCTTTTTGCTGGAAACAACACTACAGTACAGTGTCATTTTTTTAAGTTTTATCTGTAATTATTATATAACGGAAGCACATTGCTTTGTTTGTTAGCTATTTGACTTTGCCTAGTTTAAAGAAAAGTAAAGTGTTTTGAATTATTTTGTTGACATGCATAATAATGATGTCATGGAACACTTCGCCAAATTTTGAGTTATGTTCCGCTCGAAGGGGTCGTTTTCATTGTGTATTCAAAACTCCTTGCACTCTTTCATTCTACCATCTATTATACACTTCAAAAATCACGTGTAATGTTAGACACTTCTCAATATTTTTTGACATTTCAACACATGTTTCTGAAACTTAAAAATGGATTCAAAAAGTTGCATTGTGTTTTTTTTTTCAACTATTAATTTTTTTGTATTATAATTACTATTTATTGAGTTTAATATAAATATTTGTGATATTTCGTTGTACTAACAAAACTGATGAATATTATAAGTTTAGCTTTGTTATGGACCTGAGCAAGGCCCATACTCTTGGAAAGCTCAGACGACTTAAGCCCAAAGGTAAACTCTATAAATAGGAGATAAAGAGCACAGATATGACTAATCTCTTTTTAACCTATTTTATGCAATCATAGAGCACACACACCACCCCCTCTTTGGCTAAGGTCGTTACATTGTGTGTTATGATTCGCTATCCCCAAGATACCTAATTCATAGATATCTAGAAAGAGCATCAAATCCTACATCAATCCGCTAACCTACGGTTGGACATCTCTGTCATTAAGGCAGAACATTGGCGTCATCTATGGGAATAGTTCCCACGATCACGTGGTTAAAAGCTAGTAATCAAAATGTGATATGAATAAAAAGACAACACCTAGTGATCCATTACAAATGCCAAATGGGCCAATCACAAGATCAAAGGCCAAGAATTAAAGAAGCTCTTAGTAGGTTGATCTAACAAATGTGGGCTAATCATGAAGACATCAAGCCCAAATTTATTCATAATTAGAATTTAGTCAATGTCATCAATGCAAGGGAGGTTGAGTGGAATTAGTAGCAATTTCCAATATGAATTAATGCTTAGTAGGGCTGAAAGCATTTTCAATGTTATTAATGCTTAGTAGGATTGATTCACATTTCCAACGCCATTAATGTTTAGTGGGTTGATTAGAGTCTTTTCCTTTTCCAAGTTGTCAACTTTAAATTATTGTCTTTTCATTTGCTAAGTCTTTTCCTATTCTTGGAGGGATGTTCCAAGTATAAATAAGGGAGGATATAACTCTTATAATCAGATTTTGAAGTTATAATATAATTGAGAGGTTTCTTCTCTTTTGTTCTTATCTTGAACTCTGAACTTATTAAGAAGCTTGTTCTTGTGGCGTTCAAACCAGACTTATCACTCACCTTCTTCTTTCTTGAGTGTGGCGTCTTTATCCTTCTTATACCTTTTGTTCTTATCTTCCATAGATAACGGGTCAAGGTTCTTTATTTCTTGTTTTAAATTCCTGATTGTAGAAATGATCCTAACTAAATTGGTCTTGGGTCTCATTATTCTTGGTGAGGTTCATATCATTTGTTATCAAATCTAGTCTTCTAAATCAGGTTTGATCTATCCTTATTTTATTGTTAACCTTTTTTTCTATTTTATTCTCCTTCTTGTGCCAACTACTCACATTGGTACTATTCCAAAAAAAACATAAAAAAACCAACTATCTTCATAAGCCAAAAAAAAAATGAAAAAAAAAATCTAGTATCTTCAGGAGCAAAAAAAAAAGGAAGGAAAAAAAATCTGATCCAAATTCCTTGAAGTAAAACTTGTCTCTATGAATTCTTTTCAGTTTTTTGTTCTTTTCTATTCTAGTGTGTTCTTCCTTTCTTACTCAATTTCAATTATTGCTTAAATTTATTGTCATTCCAACCTTTCTTTACCCCTAATTCTTGACATAAAAAAATATTATCTTGTTCTTCTTGTCTCTTTGTATTACATCTCGTGATCTGTTTGTATTTCTTCAAGAAAACTTCAATTGAGTTCAGCTAAGAACTAAAAGAGGGGAAAAAGGCAAGAGTGTGTGAGCTTATAAGAGGGTAAAAGCCTAATTTTGAAACACGAGTGTAAGAGTTATTTGATTGGGAGAGAAACAAGTGAGGGTGTGTTTGTAAGGATATTTCAACTATTTTTTTTTTTGCAGATTAAAAAAAATGTCTCAAGAGGATGATGCTCAAATTCCTAAAGATTTCAAATTCTATTTGAAGCTATGGAACAGAGATTTGAAAGATTGAACTTCCGGTTTGATGAAATGCAAGATAGAATAGAAAGAGTTGAACAAAGGGAGCCACAACCGAGAACTTCAGAACATCAAAATGAAGATGACACCAATTCTACAGTTGATATGAGGTAGAATGAACGTCGAAATGAAGGAAGAAGAGTGGGTAATGAAGAAAGGTTTGATAATAACCTAGGAAGTATCAAGATGAAGATTCCATCTTTCCAAGGCAGAAATGATCCAGAAGCTTACTTGGAGTGGGAAAGAAATATGGAGTTGGTGTTTGATTGTCATAACTACTCTGAGTTGAAAAAAATAAAATTGGCTTCCATAGAATTTTCTGATTATGCTATTGTTTGGTGGGATCAATTTGTGTCAAACAGGAGGAGACATGGTGAAATACCCATTGAAACATGGGAGGACATGAAAGCTGTCATGAGAAGGCGATTTATTCCAAGTCACTGCCATGGGAACTTGTTTCAGAAGTTACAAAGTCTCACACAAGATACTAAAAGTGTTGAAGACTATTTCAAGGAGAAGGAGACAGCCATGATTCGAGCCAATGTAGATGAAGATCGTGAAGCTACTATAGCCAGATTTTTGCTTGGCTTAAACCGGGACATTGCAAATGTGATAGAATTACAACATTATGTGGAGTTAGATGACATGGTGCATATAGCCATAAAGGTGGAGAGGCAACTCAAAAGGAAGGTTACCATGCGTATGGGGCAAAATTCCACTTCTCATTCAAAACCAACATGGAATAAAAATGAAGAGAAGCCTCATTTCAAATCTCCAGTTGGTTCCTCTAAAACCAAACAAGTTGTAAACACTTTCAGCAAGGTAAAACTGAATCTCAATCCTCTAGAAATAGAGACATAAAATGTTTTAAGTGTTTGGGAAGGGATCATATTGCTTCTCAATGTCCAAATAACAAAGTCATGATTTTGAAAGATAATGGTGATGCTGAAAGTGGAGGTGAATCTGATAATGAATCCATGCCTTCTTTAGAAGATGCAAGTGATATAAAATTACTAGTTGAAGGAGAACTTTTAGTGGCTAGAAGAGATCTTAATGTGCAAGTTAAAGAAGATAAGGAGTTGCAGCGAGAAATGTTTTTCATAGAAGATGCAATGTAAAGGACAAGGTGTGTTCCATGATTATTGATGGAGGAAGTTGTACAAATGTTGCTAGTACTAACTAGTTTGGTGGAGAAGTTAAATTTAGCAACTCCGAAGTATCCTAGACCATATAAACTACAATGGTTAAATGATTGTGGAGAAATCAAGGTGAACAAGCAAGTGGTAGTTCCATTTTCAATTGGAAAGTATAAGGATGAGGTGTTATGCGATGTTGTGCCAATGCAAGCTGGCCATATTGATGTGCCTCCGGCAGATGAAGTTTTCTAAGTTAAAATTGATAAGAACTGAGTCATAAAAGAGCAACTTAAATACATATTTGCTTATTATATTGATTCTTTCTATGTCAATGATATTTCTCACCTATTGGTTGTGTTTATACAGGTAAAAGAAATGAAAATTACAAATTTGTAAAAAGCCTGTTGACGCGACTCCACACGGGTGTAGCACAGTACAAATTCCAACACATGGCGCGGACTGGCGCCACACCGGAGCCAATCTACAAACTTTGCAGCGGTGTTTTGGAAACGGTGCCAACTGGCGCCGGTGTTGTGAGAATTTGCAAATGGACAGAGGCACGACACCAAGTGGCGCCACGCTGGCACCGGTTTGCGAGAATCCAGGTCCGACTTTAACAATTTGGCAGAGGCAGGGCGCCAACTAGCGCCACAACGGCGCCAACTAGCGCCGGTTTACGGGAAAGATACGCCGTGTTGTCCAAGGGTATTTTTGGAAGAAGAAGCTAGGCTTATAAATAGGATGCTCATGATGGAATTAGGGATCCAGTTGTTCCATTCATAAGAGAGCCGACAGTGGTGCTCAGAGAGATTCTTCCACAGATCCATTTCATCTTCTTCCCTTTCATTTATCAGTTTATGTTGAATATTGGATTTTTAGCCATGATAATGGTTGGCTAGTTCTCTTTATTGTAGTTAGGTTCACGAACCTTATGTGAACCCTTTTTACGACGTATTGGTTTATGATTATTTGTTTATATAATTATCTTTATCTCTACCCTGTGCGTATTTTATATCTTCTTTATTTGAACTGATCAATCTAATAGTTGATGATAGTCTGAAGGTTAGAATCTTAGATAGGAATATTGGGGTTTTGATCTTGAAAGGGGGTAGGATAACAATTCATATGCATGCTAGGAATAGATGTATATTTAATTGCAGATGCCTAAATTATTGAGTTCATTGCTTGATGCCATGAGGAACATTACAAGGAATTAGGGTTCCAATTGGGATTAAAGGGTTAACATTGCAAGGTATTGAGGGTTAACTATTAATACTTTTAGATAATAATTTATCTGAGTAATTTTATAAATGAATATTGTAAATCAATCCAGAGTAAGAAGCGAGAATCATTTGGTAAGTGCACTCTAGCTACAATGCTTTTCTCATATTTTCACCAAATCAATTCTTATTTTTATTGTTATTATTCAACACAAAAATCTCAAAAATACATCTTTACTTTTAGTTCTTATTCTACCCAATTCAACAACAATTTTCACACACTATTCGAATTCCTCCATTCTTAAAAGAATAATTATTTGATATTCGATCTCAATCCTTGTGGAGACGATACTTGAGTTATCACTGTATTACTTGTACGATCGGTATACTTACCGGTGAGCATCAAGTTTTTGTCGTCGTTGCCGGGGATTGGCGTTTCTTATATCAATTAATTTTGATCTTTAAGATTGGATTTTTATTTTTATTTTTATTTTTATTTTTATTTTTATTTTTATTTTTAAATTTTTTTGTGATATTTGAACAGTGTTACTAATCTCTTTTCTGCTGAGTTGTATGCGAGATAAACTACTAGAATTTCCACTTGAATTGGAGATTACAAAAACAGAAAAGAGAAACAGAAAACTTGCTCGGAAGAAGCTTTCATTCAACGAGTTAAGAATTCTGTCTGAAGAAGCACACACCATGGCAGGAAACAATGAAGCGGATAATCCACTCATGGATACCATTCTGACGCCATCATTTAATAGGCCCAATTCGAGTATTGTTCGTCCTGAAGTTGCCAACAACAATTGGGAGCTCAAGTCTGCCAATATTCAACTGGCGGAGAGAGCTCAGTTTTGTGGAGAGGATGAGGAGGACCCTCACAGGTTCATAGACTGATTCCTGATGATTTGTGATTCGACTAAACATCCTCAAGTGTCCAATAATGCAGTCCGATTAAGGCTGTTCCCTTTTGCTCTTAAGGGAAAGGCTCTTAATTGGTTGGAAAGGAAGCTTGCGAGAAGTATTCCTTCATGTGATAATTTGTCTCAAAAGTTCTTTGCTGAGTTCTTCTCAATGGAGAGATACAATCAAATGGTGAATGACATCACCAATTTCACTCAAGCTGAGGGTGAAACTATGTGTGCAGCATGGAACCAATTTAAAGATCTAATGAGGAGATGTCCTCATTATCCCATGACCACTGGTAATCAGGTGAGAATCTTCTTCAACGATTGTAAACATGAAATCCGGATGGTGCTGAATGGTGCAGCAAGTGGAAGTATTAAATCCTTGAGAGCATATGAGACTCTTGAGTTGATAAAAAGAATGGTTGCCAATGAAAATGAAGGTTTGACAGCCAAGCCTAAGAGAGGTATTCTTCACCTAGATAACAATGATGTTGTGTTGGCTGAAAATAAATTATTATCCCAGCAATTGGCGAATTTGACCTTAAGGCTTGATAAGATGCAGCTCTCTAGTGTCCAAGCTCAAGCTGCTTCAGTTGTTTGTGAATATTGCAAGGATAATCATGAATCCAATGAATGTCCTTCTCTACTATCTTCTGATCCTCCTCAACAAGTGCATGTGAATGGTGTTTGGTATGATCAGAGACCTCAGCCGTAAAACATTCCAAGAAATCAGAGCTTTCCGTCTAGAGGTGATAATTTTCAGAGAAGGGTGCAGGGAACTGGACTTGATTTCAAGTCTAATAGTTATTTGCAACCTCCACCAATTCCATCTAAGGAACCTTCTGATTTGGAGAAGCTAGTGGAACATATGGCTCAACATTCTAATGCTTTCATGGAAGAGGCTCGGGCCAATACCAAGAACACACAGGCTTCTATTAGAAATTTAGAGAATCAAATTGGCCAGCTGGCTAAACAAATGGCTGATAGAATTCCAGGTACCTCCCCTAGTAATACAATTACTAATCCGAAGGAAGATTGTATGGCTATCACAATTAGAAGTGGTAAAATACTCTCATCTCCTAAGGTTGAAGAGAAGCTAGATACTGCAGGTGAGCCTGAAAAAGAAATTGGAAAACCTGCTGAAGTGGAGAAGCCAGTTGTAAAGAAGAAGCATGAGTTAAGTCCTGATTATGTGAGAGCTGTGGCACCTTATCCTGAAAGATTCAAGCAGGATGCTCAAAAGAAACATTATGGAAGGTTCCTGGATATTTTCAAAAAGCCTTATATTAATATTCCATTTGCTGAAGCTTTGGTCAATATGCCCAATTATGCTAAATTCATGAAGGATCTATTGTCAAGGAAGCACAAGTTACAAGAGTGCCAAACTGTAGCACTTACTGAGGAGTGCAGTGCTATTATTACAAGGAAATGTCCTCCTAAGCTTCATGATCCCGGAAGTTTCAACATTCCTATTGAAATTGGTAACACTAAAATCGACAGGGCATTATGCGATCTTGGGGCTAGCATTAATTTGATGCCTCTTTCTGTTTGTAAATCCTTGGGGATCACTGAGTTGAAACCTACTTTGGTATCTCTTCAACTTGCTGATAGATCTTTAAGGAAGCCCAATGGTATAATTGAAGATGTTCTTGTGAAGGTGGATAAGTTCATTTTTCCTGCTGATTTTGTGGTACTTGATATGGAGGCAGAAAATGAAATGTCTCTTCTTTTGTGTAGACCTTTCTTAGCTACATCTCGTGCAATGATTGATGTTGAAAATAGGAAGCTTGAGTTAAGGATGAATGATGAGACCATCACCATCAACGTCTTTGACTCTATGAAATAATCTTCTGACAAAGGTGGTTGTTTTAAACTTGATGTTTTAGAGCAAGTGGGAAAGAAGAAAAGTCTTCTAGTCAAGAGCTTGATGAAGAACTTGAGGCGCATGAGATTATTCCTGTTATAGAAGGAAAAAATGCAGCGTTGGAGGTTCTTGAAAAGAAAGATGATGACAAAGAAGATGGTGCCACAAAAGTGGAGTTGAAGGAGCTTCCTGAAACTCTAAAAGATATCTTCTTGGGTAATAAGGAGGTGGTCATTGAAGTACTGAAGGAACATGAGACTGCCATAGGGTGGTCTATTTCTCATTTGAAAGATAAAGATCCCTCTTCCTGTACCCACAAAATTCTTAATGAGGATGATGACAAACATGGGAGGAAACCTTAAGGGAGGCGTCATCCTACACTAAAGAAAGTAATGAGAAAGGAAGTGATCAAACTTTTTGATACTGGTTGGACGATGTGTGTGGATTACCGAAGAATGAAGGCCGCAAAAAGAAGAATCTTTGACAATAGACACCGAGACTCTATCTATCTCTCAGAAAAATCAATACTTCAAAGAGTTCCTCACATGGCTTCATGGTTTAAACCAAATCTGGGAATGGTGGTCTCATGCACCAAGACATCCAGTACCACCAGATCCTCCATTTTCTGAGTCATCCCACGCTGCTGAGGGGGATGACATGGAGGATTGATTAAATCTCCTTGCTGACGGAGATTTATTGTATATTAGTTTATTTTTCTGTTTCGTATTTTTGCCGTTTTATTATGACCATAGGTTGATGTTATGGTCATTCAGCTATTTTGAGTTGGTATATTTCCCAAATATTCTGATGTTTCTTGAGCGCATTATAGTTTATCCTATATGCCGCTGTTGGTTCCATTATGCATGTTTTTCATCCATCTTTTGGTTTGATTATTGCTGGGGGCAACAATTCTTTAAATCTGGGAATGGTAGGCTTTAGGAAAGCATCTTAGAACTGCAGTTCATTTATCAAGGGAGATATTCTAAACTCTTTTAATTTCTCTTAGTTATTTTTGTTAGTTATTTTGTGTTGCTCTGTATATAAAAAAAAAATTGTGATCTGTGTTTCAACCAATTCTCAGGTTTAAATGTGCTTATCTAGTTAATGTGCTTGACTGAATTCTTGGAAATATCTTGTATGACTTTCTGGCATAACATTGCATAGGTATAATTGGATTGCATGATGGCTCGTTTGTCTGAACTAATGTTGTGAAATTCTGATAATGTCTGAGGTCAATTTTCTTGAGTCATATTGATACCATAGCTGTGAAGTTTGAGCTTAAACACTGAATTTTCTTGTTGAGAGACCTCACTATTGTAACACTCTAGAACTTGATCTATTTCTCTGTAATGCATGCATTGGTTGAAGTGATAAAGGCGTTTTGTTCTTGTTAGCTTATGGTTAAAATAGCCCACCTGTATGAATTTTTCCATTGCTAGCCCTTTGAGCCTGAACTTATTTTGTTGATAAATGACCTGTGGCCTGATTGATGGCTTAGCCTACGTCCATGAGACTTACCTTGATTGAGATTGAATTATTGATGTGTTGAAAATAAAACAAAGAAATCGAGGTAAGCTCCACAAAGGTCACGTAATTGGGGGATGTAAATTTCATCTGTGCACTTAAAACGAAGGGAGAAAAAGGAAAAGAATGAATATACATAAAAGGTGGCTAGAAGGAATTAATTCCCGAAATTCTGTGGGAATGTTAGTGAAGCTAAACCATTGAGTTGAATATGTTAAAGTGAAATAATATCAATTTTTCAATCTCATTGTTGTTTGAGCTACTGTCCGTATATTCCTACCCTTTAACCCGGCCAAGTTACAACCGATGAAGTCCTTTTGATCAATTGATGCATGTGTTTGATTCTTCATTTTTAAGAGTTTTTGAGAATATGATCAAGCCTATGGTAGTGTTATAGCTGTGATTGATTGAGTGCTCATGATCCCCTTAAACACTGAGTGTTGAGTGGACATTATTTATCTGTGTGAGGGGAAATCAATGTAGATTTGTATCTTTAAGAAACTGACGACATTGTTGGGAATTTATGATATTGGGTCTGGCATGCATGACATATTGTGTCTGAGAGTGTCTATGGATTGTTATGTTGGAATAATTGATTATTTCCTGGATTGAGTCTTGTACATTGCTGGGGACAACAACGTTTAAATCTGGGAATGATTTGATGTGCCTCTGGCAGATGTAGTTTTCTAAGTTAAAATTGATAAGAACTGAGTCATAAAAGAGCAATTTAAATATATATTTTCTTATTATATTGATTTTTTCTATGTCAGTGATATTTATCACCTATTGGTTGTGTTTATACAGGTAAAAGAAGTGAAAATTACAAATTTGTAAAAAGCCTGTTGACGCGACTCCACACGGGTGTAGCACAGTACAAATTCCAGCAACATGGCGCGGACTGGCGCCACATTGGCGCCAATCTAAGAATTTTGCAGCGACGTTTTGGAAACGGTGCCAACTGTTGCCGGTGTTGTGAGAATTTGCAAATGGACAGAGGCACGGCGCCAAGTGGCACCGGTTTACGAGAATCCAGGTCTGACTTTTACAATTTGGCAGAGGCACGGCGCCAACTGGCGCCGGTTTGCAGGAAAGATACGCCATGTTGTCCGAGGGTATTTTTGGAAGAAGAAGCGAGGCTTATAAATAGGATGCTCATGATGGAATTAGGGATCCAATCCATTCCATTCAGAAGAGAGCCGACGGTGGTGCTCAGAGAGATTCTTCCACAGATCCATTTCATCTTCTTCCCTTTCATTTATCAGTTTATGTTGAATATTGGATTTTTAGCCATGATAATGGTTGGCTAGTTCTCTTTATTGTAGTTAGGGTCACGAACCTTATGTGAACCCTTGTTACAACGGATTGGTTTATGATTATTTGTTTATATAATTATCTTTATCTCTATCCTGTGCGTATTTTATATCTTCTTTATTAGAATTGATCAATCTAATAGTTTATGATAGTTTGAGGGTTAGAACCCTAGATAGGAATATTGGGGTTTTGATCTTGAAAGATGGTAGGATAACAATTCATATGCATGTTAGGAATATATGTATATTTAATTGCAGATGCCTAAATTATTGAGTTCATTGCTTGATTCCATAAGGAACATTGCAAGGAATTAGGGTTCCAATTGGGATTAAAGGGTTAACCTTGCAAGGAATTGAGGGTTAACTATTAATACTTTTAGATAATAATTTATCTGAGTAATTTTATAAATGAGTATTGTAAATCAATTCAGAGTAAGAAGCGGGAATCATTTGGTGAGTGCACTCTAACTACAATGCTTTTCTCATATTTTCACCAAATCAATTCTTATTTTTATTGTTATTATTCAACACAGAAATCTCAAAAAGTACATCTTTTCTTTTAGTTCTTATTCTACCCAATTCAACAACAATTTTCACACACTATTGAAATTCCTCCATTCTTAAAAGGATAATTATTTGATATTCAATCCTAATCCCTGTGGAGACGATACTTGACTTATCACTGTATTACTTGTGTGATCGGTATACTTGTCGATGAGCATCACATATTCTCTTAGGGCGTCCATGGCAGTTTGATCGATGTGTGATGCACGATGGGTACACTAATAGATACTCATTGGTTATGAATAACAAAACCATTACTTTTGCTCCTTTAAGTCCAATGCAAGTGTATGAGGATCAAGTAAGGTTGAAAAAAAAGAGTGGCCAGAAAAAAGAAAGAGAAAATCAGAGAGAAAAAGAGAGTGAAAAACAAGTTTCAGATAGTGAGAAAAGAAAAGAGAGAAGAAGGGAGAACTTCGCGAAAGTTGGTGAGATTAACAAAGCATTGGTCTTAAAACAGCTTATGATTGTACTCTTGTATAAAAAGGCTTGTTTTTACACTAATGAAGTTAATTCTTCTTTTCCTAGTGCAATTGTTTCTGTTTTGCAGGATTTTTAGGATGTGTTCCCTGAAAAAATACCATATGGTTTACCACCAATAAGGGGTATAGAGCACCAAATTGATTTCATACCAGAGGCAACAATTCCAAATAGGCCAGCATATAGAACCAACCTTAAAGAGACAAAGGAGCTCCAAAGGCAAGTTAATGAGCTTATGCAAAAGGGGCATGTGCGTGAGAGCATGAGCCCATGTGTTGTTCCAGTATTGCTTGTGCCTAAGAAAGATGGTTCTTGGAGGATGTGCGTTGACTGTCGCTCAATCAACAATATCACTGTAAAGTATAGACATCACATTCCTAGAATTGATGATATGCTAGATGGGTTGCATGGTGCATGTGTTTTTACTAAAATTGATCTTAGGAGTGGATATCATCAAATCAGAATGAAAGAAGACAATGAGTGGAAAACTGCATTCAAAACAAAAATGGGTTGTATGAATGGTTGGTTATGCCATTTGGTTTAACTAATGCACCCAGCACCTTTATGAGATTGATGAATCATGTTTTGCGTGCATTCGTTGGAAAATTTATGGTTGTATATTTTGATGACATTCTGATTTATAGCAAAAACCATGTTGAGCATTTAAAACTTGTTTTGAATGTTTTGAGGAAAGAAAAGTTGTTTGCTAATCTAAAAACAATGTTCTTTTTGTACTAACAATCTTGTGTTCCTTGGTTTTGCTGTTAGTTGTAAAGGGATAGAGGTGGATGAAGAAAAGGTAAGGGCAATTCAAGATTGGCCTAGTCCTACTTGTGTGAATGAAGTTTGAAGTTTGAAGTTTTCATAGGCTGGCTAGTTTTTATAGACGGTTTGTGAAGAACTTTAGTAGCTTAGCAGCACCATTGACTGAGGTTATTAAGAAAAATGTGGGTTTTAAGTGGGGTGATGAACAAGAAAATGCATTTAATTTGATTAAGGAGAAATTATCTAATGCTCCTTTGCTTGCTTTGCCTAACTTTACTAATACTCTTGAAATTGAGTGTGATGCTGTTAGTATATGGGTGTCATAGAGACAATCTTTTGATTAAATAAAGGACACTAGATGAAGAACTTTGTTTGTCGCAAATAAATGAAAGAACTATTTATTCAGTTTCATATTGTGTCTCGATATTATTGTTAATATTATATGAACGAACTGGATAAACCCCTTGGAATAGAACAGGTATCTCTTGAGTATCTGTGATAAGATCACGATCATGAGGATTCAAGGATATCGCATGTCTATTCCTAATTATATGTTCCTAGTCTAGAGACACTGAGTATGGGGATCAGTGATCTCGGGTAAGACTAGTACGACTTATCTACTTGTATATGGATACAAGGTAAAGACCTCATGAGCTACAGATGTGGAGATATCTTAGCTAAAGTCGTGGGTGGACCTATAAGAGTATAGCTCGCACTGAGCAGACCCAAAAAGAGACTCTATGAGGAAATCTCACAGATAGTGTCATTAGAGTAATCTCTTTATGTTTGGGTATGTCTTTCCTTAGACCAGAAGTTATTACCTAGACTGTGTTTTTGAAGGCATGTTTTGATTGTATGCCTCGTCTGCCTGAAACATGGAGACTCATAGGTATACTGTTGGGCGTGTCCTTAAAGGGCACAGGTCTAGGGTAATAAGATGAATGAATTCGTCAAATCTCTGTGAGAGATTGGGTTATCTGTAAATAGGAGAAATCGGGATGACATTTACAGGGACTCGGGAATCTATGCATAGTAAAAGAGATCATGAGATGATCTGCCTTTAGAGTTAGTAAATTGAAGATTCCCTATTTCGAATAAAGCTTACCCTAAACCGTAGGGGTTGATACATTTCCTTACCCTAGGTTAATGGGAAGATAACCGAGATGAAGGGAAATATATACGGTAACCAAATATGTGCAATAGGATGATCAAGTCATTAATCTGACTAGTTCTGGGGCAACAAAGCATTGCTAATGCTCTGTGTTGTCATTAATTGGGTTGTGGGCTTGTTGGGCCTAAGCCCAGTTATGTCAGAAGCTAAGTTGGATCTAATGGGTCACACACTAACACCTTGTAGTCATGATGAACTAGCTTTAAAGGTATTATGCCTAATAATGGTTGTTAGTCCAAGAAGCTGTTTGGAAGCCCACCTAAAAGGGTGGAGGGCGCATGGAGCTTTGTAATGGGCTTGGATAGTCCAAGACATTACTAATTAATTTAATTAGTTAAATTAATTATCAAACATTTGAATTTCGAATTTGAATTTGAATCTTGAATTTTGAAATTTGAATTTTGAAATTCGAATTTTAAATTTGAAATTTGAAATTTGAATTATGAAATTTGAATTTGGAATTTGAATTTTGAAATTCGAATTTGGAATTTGAAATTTTGAATTTTGAATTTGAATGTTTGAACATTTGAATTCAAGTGTTTGAATTCGAATTAGAATTGGCTATGAAAAGTTATTTCATAACAAAAGGATAAGATAAGATCTTATTGGAACAAATTCCTTGGATCAAGAAGAGATCTTTGGGGATTACCTTGGGGCTGTTTGGGGCGCACACTTAGGTGATAAGGATGTCATCTTGTCACTTAAAACAAAGCTCCAATCAGATTTGGTAGTTGAGAGAATAAGTGGGTGAGTTGGTTCAAATTTTGAATGCAACTACTCAACATATTTGGACCCCTTTTAGGGCTGAATTATGCGCATGAAATAGATACTATATGATAGTTTATGAATATGATTTTGAATTGTTTTGAACTTAGTTTCATGAGGATAAGATTGGAGGTTGTTGGCTAGATTTGTTTTGCAACAACTCCACCTTATCCTCCTAGATTCCATGCGCCACTTTCATGTTAATTTGAAAGGATAATTTGATTTAATTATCATTCTCTCTTCCTCCTAGTGTGCGCACAACAAGGCATTAGTTCCTCTCCTTAGGGTTTTGAGAAAACCTAGCCTACACTCCTTCATCTCATGCACCATTCTGTAGGATAGTTCACTACACCTTTCCAAACAGAATACCTAGCCTCCACCTTCACCACTTGTGCGCATAACAAGCCTCATTGTGGTGATCATCTGGTGGCTTTCAAGAAGGCGTTCTTGCATCATAGACGAACGGTGGTGTGGATCACCATTAGAGAGTTTGAACCCTTCAGACCTGACAACTGATCTCCCTGACTGATCAGGCCAAAACAAGGTAACATCATGCTGTCCTAAAGCATGAATCCATGTATGCATGTATGTTTCTACAGTAAAATTTTTGTTTTTACACCTTACATGCATCGGCCTTCAAAGGCCAGTTTACTTTCAAGTGGTATCAGAGCCAGGTTGCTTTACCATCGGCGGGTGATGGTACCTTGTTTGTGAAAAGAGTTTTTTCACAGTCAGAATCTTTAAAGTGTTAAAGTTTAATTCTGCATATGGATTTTGATTCACAAATCCTTTAAGGTGTTAAAGTTTTTGTTTTTATGAACATGTAAATTTGATTATGTGTTCATAAAACATTATGCATCATGGTTTAGTTTCTTTTTCTTTATGAAAGTCTTAAAAGGAACACCCTTTTTGAAAGGGTGGGTTCTACCATGAAGGGTACTAAGAGTACCTTGAATGTTTTCTTATTTTTCTCCACGAGTTGTGTCATGTACATTGCATGAAATTTTGTGACAAAATTTATCATATAGTCACCTATATGATTCGGCCATGAAGGGGGTTTATGGCTACATGCATGGTTTAATTTTGTTTTCTTTGAGAAAGAATTAACGAAATTTGAATTAAAAATTGTTTTAAAATTCGGCCAACTAGAGAAATTTAAGAATATGAATCTTGATATTATTTTGATGTTTAAATGTTAAATATCAAAATATATGTGAAAATATTATGTGATAATATAATGTTTGTGTTTGCAAGTTTTGATTCTTTCAGGTACAAACAGGAAGGGATGGTCATGGTGCCCGGATTTAAAATTTTTGAATTTTAAATTAATGTGTAATTGCGCCATTTAATTTACAATTGTATTTGTAATTTAATTTTTGTAATTTTGTCCTTCCAAAGATGTTTTGGAGTTTCTTTAATTATGTGTAATTAGAGAAATAGGCTAGTGGTGTATAGACGACAAGCGGCCGTTGCTTAAAGAAGCAAAATGGACAAAAGCGCGAGCACCATAACTATCTCAATATAAACTGTTTATATGCATGTATGATTAGAACGTCTAGTATGCATGAATTGGGCAAACCGCGTTTTGTATGGTTATTATGTTTGTCCAATAGCGACTAGTGTAAACCGATAGATGTTTGACATATATTACGACTAGCATGATAACTTACAACATGCGTTTGATGAGACATAATTAACCCTAAAATAAAAGGAACCCTTAAAAGGAATAAATAATTAAGCGTATGATTACCTCCCACCACCAATGCTACTCAAAACTCTTCTACATAGTGGTGCTCCACAACTCAATTGGGACCCACTGTTTCGTTGAGCTAGAATAGTGTTTGAAGTGTAAGACACTTAGGGTGCTGGTTTAATGCTTAACTAAGACATAAGTTGCAGGCACAGCCGGGCTTATGTGCTTAGGGTAATGGTGCTAGGTTGGTTGCATGAGATGCACCACTAAGTGACAAAGAGTTGTCAACCTAATATTAAGAGAGGGTATGAGATACTGTTGATAAAGATCAATCCATTATTTAAATTAATCTTGCGGTCTCCGACGGAGATTAAAATAAATAATCGCACTCTTAATCCCACTAAGGTAAAATCTAAAAGTAGATTAACCCTAAGTCAAATAGTAAGCGTCATTGACTTAGATAAAATAGTGGGAGGGGCAAATTATTTAAAGTCTTTAATAATTTGCTTTTAACTACATAACCGTATACTAACTAAAATCATATTTACATCTTTTTCAGCTTTTAGTATGACTAGTCAACTGTCACTGCGTTTAATTCTCGATACGAATAAACTGACCGGTTCAAATTTTATGGACTGGTATCGGAACTTAAGAATTGTTCTTAAGACCAAAAAGATAGCTTATGTCCTTGACACTGCTTTACCTATTGCGCCTAAGGAAGGGGAAGATGGGTTCACAGAATTTGATTTCGAGACCCACAAGCAACACATGGATGATAATGTGTTGGCTTGTTGCATCATGCTGGCATCCATGTCGCCTGAACTGCGTAAACAACACGAGCATATGGATGCCCCCTCTATTATCCTGCATCTCAGGGAGTTGTATGATATTAAAGGCAGACATGAGAGGTATGAGACCTTTAGGGAATTGTTCCTGTGTAAGATGACTGAAGGCATGTGTTTTAACCGCCATGTACTGAAGATGATGGCACTCATTGACAAGCTAGAGGGTCTAGGGTTCACAATGGATGCTGAATTAATTAATGACTTAGTTCTATCATCACTTCCTCCTTCTTTCAGTGAATTCATAATGGATTACAACATGCATGGGATGCTTGTGAGCTTGCCAGAGTTGTTAAGGATGTTAACGACTGTTGAAATGTCTATCAAGAAGGATGAGACACAAGCTCTTGTGATTGGTGGGCCTGAAAGGGCCATGGGTAAGGGAAAGGAGCCTGCAAAAGGCAACTCCCTTAAGCCCAAAGGAAAACCCAACAAGAAAAAGGGCAAAGAGAAAGGTAAGGGAGCACCCAAGGACAAAAGCGATGCTGTGTGCTTCCATTGTGGAAAATATGGCCATTGGAAAAGGAATTGTCCAGACTACCTGAAGAGTGTGAAGGAGCATGGTGATGTTTCAACCTCAGGTATTCACATGATTGAGATAAATTATTCTTAAGCAAATCCGACTTCATAAGGTATTGGATACCGGTTATGGTTCTTATAATCTGCAATGTGTTGCAGGTGCTTAGAAGCCTAGAAGATTGGAGAAGAACGAGGTGGGCCCCGCATAGGTGATGAAGCAAGAGTTGCTGCTCATGCTGGTGGAGATACCGACCTCATTAGCCTACGGGCACCTTATTGCATTTGAATAATTGTCTTTATGTTCCCGACATTTCTAGAAATATTATTTCTTGTTTAGAACAAGATGGTTTTGCTTTAACTATTAAGGATGATACTTTTTCTATCATTTTGAATGATATTGTTTTGGTACGCTTCTTTAATTAATGGCTAGTATGTTTTGGAAATGGGTACTAAAGTGCTCAATGTAGATGTGAAATGACCTAGGATAGATAATCAATCCTATCTTTGGCACTATAGACTAGGGCACATAAATGAAACAAGATTGTCTAGAATGCATAGAGATGGATACCTGGACTCCAAGGGTTTGGAATCCTATGGACAGTATGAATCTTGTCTAGCTGGGAAAATGATTCGTTAAAAGCCCAAAGGGTTGAGATTCATAGGGCTAGTGAGTTATTAGAACTCATTCACTGTGATTTATGTGGCCCAATGTATACTGAGGCTAGAGGAGGAAACTCCTATTTCATTTGCTGATGAAGTAGAGAAACAGCGTGGCAAGATGGCTAAGTCATTGCGATCAGATCGTAATGGTGAAAATCTGAGCCATGAGTTTCAGGATTATCAGAGGGCAAATAGAATTCTCTCGCAGTTTACTGCACTTAACACACCACACCAAAATGGTGTCAGGAGAAATAAGATTGTGTTAGACATGGTTAGGTCTATAATGAGTTAGACTCAACTTCCAAAATCATTTTGGGGATATGCCTTAGACACAGCGGCATACCTTCTAAATAGGGTACCGTCTAAATCTGTTCAGACCACACCATATGAGATATGGAGTGGTAAGAGACCCAACCTGAGTTACCTCAGGGTATGGGGATCGCCAGCTTATGTCAAAGCGTTGACATCAGACAAGCTTAGTGCTAAGAGTACTAAATGTCTATTTGTGGGGTATCCTATAGGTACTAAGGGATACTACTTCTACTCCATGAAAGAACACAAAGTGTTTGTGTCAAAGAATGCTGAGTTCCTTGAGAAGGATTTGATCTCTCAAGGAGGCAGTTGGAGTAAGATTAATCTTGAAGAAGTGCAAGATCCACAAGAACAGATTGAGGAACCCGAGTCTGCTCCGCAGGCGACGTTCTCCAATGGAGAAGTAAACACACAACTCCGTAGATCTACAAGGTCATCCATCCACCTGAGAGGTATGGGTTTGTGATTGAGAATCAGCAAACTGTTGAGGATGATGAACCAAGTAACTACGAGGAGGCAGTCAAGGATGTTGACTCCTCTATATGGCTAGAAGCCATGGAATCTGAAATGGATTCGATGTATCAGAACAAGGTATGGACCTTGGTTCCTAAACCGTAAGGAATAGTTCCTATCGGAAATAAATGGGTCTTTTAAAAGAAAGACTGATGCAGATGGCAACGTTCAGACCTACAAAGCTAGGTTGGTGGCGAAAGGGTATCGTCAAAGACAAGGAGTTGACTATGATGAAACTTTCTCACCAGTTGCCATGATCCAATCTATTAGGATCATGCTTGCAATAGCAGCATACCACGACTATGAAATTTGGCAAATGGATGTCAAGACCGCCTTCTTGAATGGGTTTTTGAAGGAGGAAGTGTACATGACACAACTTGAAGGCTTTGAAATCAAGGATCAGGAGCATATGGTATGCAAACTACAAAGGTCAATATATGGGCTAAAGCAAGCATCAAGGAGTTGGAATATACGTTTTGATGAAGTCGTTAAGAGTAACGGTTTTATCAAGAACGAGGATGAACCTTGTGTTTACAGGAAGGTTAGTGGGAGTAATGTCGTCTTCCTAGTGCTTTATGTGGATGACATATTGCTAATAGGAAATGACATCCCCACATTAAAAATAACGACAGAGTGGCTTTCAGAAAACTTCACCATGAAGGATTTGGGAGAGGCAGCCTTTATACTTGGTATAAAGATCTATAGAGATAGATCCAAGAGGCTGCTGGGTTTATCTAAATCCACGTACGTTGACAAGATGCTAAAGAGGTTTAGCATGGAAGGGTCGAAAAGGGGTTTTCTTCTTATCAGTCATGGGGTACACCTGTCAAGGGCTATGTGTCCTAAGTCATAGCCCGAGAAGGATCGCATGAGTGGAATTCCATACGCTTCGGCTATTGGATCCATCATGTATGTCATGATATGTACGAGACCAGATGTCTCATATGCTTTAAGCATTATGAGCAGATACCAGTCGGACCCTGGAGAGGGTCACTGGACGGCAGTCAAAACCATCCTTAAATACTTAAGAAGAACTAAGGATGCGTTTCTGGTCTATGGTGGGGTTAATGAGATAAAAGTGAAAGGGTTCATTGAAGCCAGCTTTCAAAGTGACAAAGATGACTGTAAGTCACAATCAGTGTTCGTATTCACCTTAAATGGTGGGGCAGTATATTGGAAGAGTTCTAAGCAGGATACTAAAGCAGATTTAACGACAGAAGCTGAATATATAGCTGCTTTAGAAGCGGCTTAGGAGGCCGTGTGGATCAAGGAAGTTCATTTCTGAACTAAGGGTGGTTCCAAGCGTGGATGAGCCCATACAGTTGCTTTGCGACAACTCTGGAGCCTTTACGTAGTCAATGGAACCTAGGTCTCATCAAAGATCTAAACAAGTGCTCCGCAGATATCATCTGATTAGAGAAATCATTGATGGGAATGATGTAAAAATGGATTATATTCCCACAGATGATAACCTAGCCAATTCTCTGACAAAGGCTGTTTCTCAGAGAAAACATAATAGTGATTATGAGGCTTTAGGTATACGACTTAGGTCTGATTGGCTCTAGGCCAAGTGGGAGCTTGTTAGTATATGGGTGTCCTAGAGACAATCTTTTGATTAAATAAAGGACACTAGATGTAGAACTTTGTTTGTCGCAAATAAATGAAAGCACTATTTATTCAGTTTCATATTGTGTCTCGATATTATTGTTAATATTATATGAACGAACTGGATAAACCCCTTGGAATAGAACAGGTATCTCTTGAGTATCTGTGATGAGATCACGATGATGAGGATTCAAGGATATCACATGTCTATTCCTAATTATATGTTCCTAGTCTAGAGACACTAAGTATGAGGATCAGTGATCTCGGGTAAGACTAGTACGACTTATCTACTTGTATATGGATACAAGGTAAAGACCTTATGAGCTACAGATATGGAGATATCTTAGCTAAAGTCGTGGGTGGACCTATAAGAGTATAGCTCGCACTGAACAGACCCAAAAGAGACTATATGAGGAAATCTCACAGATAATGTCATTAGAGTAATCTCTTTATGTTTGGGTATGTCTTTCCTTAGACCAGAAATTATTACCTAGACTGTGTTCTTGAAGACATGTTTTGATTGTATGCCTCATCTACCTGAAACATGGAGACTCATAGGTATACTGTTGGGCGTATCATTAAAGGGCACAGGGCTAGGGTAATAAGCTGAAGGAATTCATCAAATCTCTGTGAGAGATTAGGTTATCAGTAAACCGGAGAAATCGGGATGACATTTTCAGGGACTCGGGAATCTATGCATAGTAAAAGAGATCATGAGATGATCTGCCTTTAGAGTCAGTAAATTGAAGATTCCCTATTTCGAATAAAGCTTACCCTAAACCGCAGGGGTTGATACATTTCCTTACCCTAGGTTAATGGGAAGATAACCGAGACGAAGGGAAAAACATACGGTAACCAAATATGTGCAATAGGATGATCAAGTCATTAATCTGATTAGTTCTGGGGCAACAAAGCATTGCTAGTGCTCTGTGTTGTCATTAATTGGGTTGTGGGCTTATTGGGCCCAAGTTCAGTTATGTCAGAAGCTAAGTTAGACCTAATGGGTCACACACTAACACCTTGTAGTCATGATGAACTAACTTTAAAGGTATTGAGCCTAATAATGGTTGTTAGTCCAAGAAACTGTTTGGAAGCCCACCTAAAAGGGTGGAGGGCGCATGGAGCTTTGTAATGGGCTTGGATAGTCCAAGACATTACTAATTAATTTAATTAGTTAAATTAATTATCAAACATTTGAATTTCAAATTTTGAATTTGAATCTTGAATTTTGAAATTTGAATTTGAAATTTGAATTTTGAAATTCGAATTTTGAATTTGAAATTTGAAATTTGAAATTTGAATTTTGAAATTTGAAATTTGAATTTGGAATTTGAATTTTGGAATTTGAATTTTGGAATTCGAAATTTGAATTTGAATTTGAAATTTTGAATTTGAATGTTTGAATTCGAGTTTGAATTGGCTATGAAAAGTTGTTTCATAACAAAAGGATAAGATAAGATCTTATTGGAACAAATCATTGGATCAAGAAGAGATCTTTGGAGATTACCTTGGGGCTGTTTGGGGCGCACACTTAGGTGATAAGGATGCCATCTTGTCACTTAAAACAAAGCTCCAATCAGATTTGGTAGTTGAGAGAATAAGTTGGTGAGTTGGTTCAAATTTTGAATGCAACTACTCAACATATTTGGACCCCTTTTAGGGCTAAATTATGCGCATGAAATAGATACTATATGATAGTTTATGAATCCGATTTTGAATTGTTTTGAACTTAGTTTCATGAGGATAAGATTGGGGGTTATTGGCTAGATTTGTTTTGCAACAACTCCACCTTATCCTCCTAGATTCCATGCGCCACTTTCAAGTTAATTTGAAAGGATAATTTGATTTAATTATTATTCTCTCTTCCTCCTAGTGTGCGCACAATAAGGCATTAGTTCCTCTCCTTAGGGTTTTGAGAAAACCTAGCCTACACTCCTTCATCTCATGCACCATTCTGTAGGGTAGTTCAATACACCTTTCCAAACAGTATACCTAGCCTCCACCTTCACCACTTGTGTGCATAGTAAGCCTCATTATGGTGATCATCTGGTGGCTTTCAAGAAGGCGTTCTTGCATCATAGACGAACGGTGGTGAGGATCACCATTAGAGGGTTTGAACTCTTCATACCTGACAACTGATCTCCCTGACTGATCAGGCCAAAACAAGGTAACATCATGCTATCCTAAAGCATGAATCCATGTATGCATGTATGTTTCCGCAGTAAAAATTTTGTTTTTACACCTTACATGCATCGGCCTTCAAAGGCCAGTTTACTTTCAAGTGGTATCAGAGCCAGGTTGCTTTACCATCGGCGGGTGATGGTACCTTGTTTGTGAAAAGAGTTTTTTCACGGTCAGAATCTTTAAAGGGCTAAATTTTAATTCTGCATATGGATTTTGAATCACAAATCCTTTAAGGTGTTAAAGTTTTTGTTTTTATGAACATGTAAATTTGATTCTATGTTCATAAAACATTATGCAACATGGCAACACTATCTTTGGCCAAAGGAGTTGGTGATTCACACAGATCATGAATCCTTAAAACATTTGAGGGGCCAACACAAGCTGAACAATAGACATGCCAAATGGATTGAATTCATTGAAACATTTCCTTACGTAATTAAGTACAAGAAGGGTAAGGAAAATGTTGTGGCTGATGTATTATCTCGAAGCTATGCTCTACTTTCCACTTTAACTGCAAGATTGCTTGGATTTGAGTACATTAGGGACTTGTATGCTGATGATCTTGACTTTGGTAATGCATTTAAAGCATGTGAGAAAACTGCATTTGGAAAGTTCTTTAGACATGAGGGATATTTTTTTAGGGAGAAAAAATTGTGTGTGCCTAAAAGTTCATTGCGTGAGTTGCTTGTTAAAGAAGCTCACGGGGGAGGTTTGATGGGGCATTTTGGAGTGTCTAAAACCTTAGATCTTCTGCATGAACATTTCTTTTGGCCTCATATGAAACGTGATGTGGAGAGAGTCTGTGAGGGACGCATTACTTGCAAACAAGCTAAATCTAAAGTTAAGCCTCATGGGTTGTATACTCCTTTGCCTATACCTAATGAACCTTGGGTAGATATATCCATGGATTTTGTTTTAGGATTGCCTAGGTCAAAGGGGTAAGGATGTGTTTGTGGTTGTTGATAGATTTTCAAAAATGGCACATTTCATTCCATGTCATAAATCCAATGATTCATCACATATCTCTGACTCGTTTTTCAAAGAAATTGTAAGATTGCATGGTATTCCCAAAAGTATTGTTTCTGATCGAGATTTAAAGTTCTTAAGTTATTTTTGGAAAACATTGTGGGATAAACTAGGAACAAAACTTTTGTTTTCTACTACTTGTCACCCACAATCAGATGGCCAAACAGAGGTGGTTAATAGGACTTTATCTGCATTGCTGCGTTCCTTGATTCAAAAGAATTTGAAATCATGGGAAGAATGTTTGCCACATGCTGAATTTGCATATAATAGGACAGTCCATTCAGCATCTAAGTTTTCACCATTTGAAATTGTGTATGGGTTTAATCAATTATCTCCTTTGGATTTAACTCCTTTACCAGTAAGTGAACATGTTAACTTAGATGGAAAGAAGAAGGCTGAACTTGTTAAGCAGATTCATGAAAAAGCTCGGCAACACATCGAGAGGAAAACTGAACAATATGCCAACCAAGCCAATAAAGGGCGCAAGAAAATAGTTTTTGAACCCGGAGATTGGGTTTGGCTACATATGAGAAAGGAAAGGTTTCCAACCCAAAGACGTTCCAAACTACTTCCAAGGGGTGATGGACCATTTCAAGTGATTGAGAGGATAAATGATAATGCCTACAAGCTTGACCTTCCAAGTGAGTACAATGTTAGTGCAACATTTAATGTTTTTGATTTATCTCCTTTTGATGTAGGTGCAGATTTGAGTACAAATCCTTTTGAAGAGGGATGGAATGATATGAATATGGAGACAACACCTAGTGATCCATTACAATTTCCAAATGGGCCAATCACAAGATCAAGGGCCAAGAAGTTTAAAGAAGCTCTTAGTGGGTTGATCCAGCAAATGTGGGCTAATCATGAAGACATCAAGCCCAAATTTATTCATAATCAGAATTTAGTCAATGTCATCAATGCAAGGGAGGTTGAGTGGAATGAGTAGCAATTTCCAATATCAATTAATGCTTAGTGGGGCTGAAAGCATTTTCAATGTTTTTAATGCTTAGTGGGGTTGATTCACATTTCCAACGCCATTAATGTTTAGTGGGTTGATTAGAGTCTTTTCCTTTTCCAAGTTGTCAACTTTAAATTAGTGTCTTTTCAGTTGCTAAGTCTTTTCCTATTCTTAGAGGGATGTTCCAAGTATAAATAAGGGAGGATATAACTCTTGTAATCAAATTTTGAAGTTATAATATAATTGAGAGGTATCTTCTCTTTGGTTCTTATCTAGAACCCTGAACTTATCAAGAAGCTTGTTCTTGTGGCGTTCAAACTAGACTTATCACTCACCTTCTTATTTCTTGAGTGTGTCGTCTTTATACTTCTTATACCTTTGGTTCTTATATTCCATAGATAACGGGTCAAGGTTCTTTATTCCTTGTTTTAAATTCCTGATTGTAGAAACGATCCTAACTAAATTGGTCTTGGGTCTCATTATTCTTGGTGAGGTTCAAATTGAAAACTGAAAACTCGCCCAATGTGGATACTTGGAAAGTATATATAGATGGTTCCTCCAACCCAAAGGTAAGTGGAGTTGGGATAATAATTGAAAGTCCATAAGGTGTATCGGTGGAATATTCAATGCAGATGAATTTTGAAACATCAAACATTCAGGTGAAATATGAAGCTCTCATAGTTGGGCCTCGGCAGGAACAGGAGCTTGGAGCTTGGAAGTTGCAAATCTTTAGTGACTCTCAACTGGTTACTTCCCAAATTGCAGGCAGTTACCAGGAGAGGTGATCACTATTGACTAAATATCTAGACAAAGCTAGGAAATTAATGGTGGAGTTTGAAAAAGTATATATAAGTCATATTCCCATAAATGAAAATAGCATGGCTGATATATTATCCAAATTAGCAAGTACAAAAGGTAGAGGAAATCATAGGACAATGGTTGAGCGGAACATTCCAAAGCCCACATGTGTTATGCAGATAACGGAGATGGTCGATTGGCGTTTTGGCATCATGGAATACCTGGAAAATGTGGTATTACCATCAACAAAAGAGGAAGCCAGGAAATTGATTCGAGAAGCATCTCTATATACCGTGATTGAAGGACAACTTTACAGAAAAGGAGTTTCTTCACCTTTGTTAAAATGTCTGAACTCGGATAGGGCGCAATATGTACTGTCTGAAATCCACGAAGGAATAAACGGACATGTCGGAGAGAAAGCCTTAGCTCGAAAGGCAGTTAGAGTAGGCTATTTCTGGCCATCAATGAATAATGATGCTAAGGAGTATGTCCAGCGATGTGACCAATGTCAAAGGCATGGGAAAAATCTTCTGGCTCCCTCAGAAGAGCTAAACCTAATTACTGCTCCTTGGCCATTTTTCAAATGGGGGATGGACTTTTTAGGCCCGTTTGCAGCAGAAGGCCAGCTAAAATGGTTGATTATGGCTGTTGACTATTTTACAAAGTGGATAGAAGCAGAGCCAATGGCTACAATCACTTCGGCTAGGATACAACATCTCTTTGAAAGAAATTTAATTTGCTGATTTGGTATCCCGGCTGAAGTGGTTACTGACAATGGAGCGCAGTTTGCAAGAAAAGCTTTCTAGGAGTTGATGGAAAACCTTCATATCCGGCATCGCTTTGCATCAGTGGAGCATCCACAGACTAATGGTCAAGCGGAAGCAGCTAACCAAGTTATTATAGAAGGACTAAGGAAGAGGATAGAGCAATCTGCCAAAGAAAAATGGGTAGAAGAGATGTACTACGTACTTTGCGGGTACAGAACCACGACGCAGACCTCTACAAGGGAAACCCCATTCAGATTAACCTATGGATGCGAAGCTATGATTCCAGTGGAGCTAGAAGAACCATCCTGGAGAAGAGTTCAGGCATTGTTTCAAACAGAAGAAGAAAATAATAAAAAGATGGCAGTGGAGCTTGATTAAATAGAAGAGGTACGGGTTATGGCCCATTGCAGAAACTTTGTGGCTAAACTACTCGTTTCAAACCGGTTCAATAAAAAGGTGAAGCCCAGATCGTTTGTGGTAAGGGATTTGGTCCTTCGAAGAGCAGATATCGGAGGACGCAATGCGGTTAAAGGAAAGCTAGCTCCAAAATGGGAAGGACCATACAAAATCAAAGAAAAACTTCCGAAGGGTGCCTACATGCTAGAGACTCCACAAGGAAAGAGCATAAAGAGAACCTAGGAAGCACGGACACTTGTAAAAACAGGAATAGTCGGGTCCGACACGCTCCGACACGGCGACACGCTCCGACACGGTGTCGGACACGCGGTTGATTTTTTTCGACACGTTGACCATTCCGACACGCGAATTTGACCGTGTCCGACACGGTCAAATAGCATTTTCGTAATTTTTTTTTATTTTTTTTTATTTTTTAATTAAAATATATTAATAAAGCTTCCACCTGATCATATCAATTTTGTTTTTTTTGTTTTTTTCCCTTAAGTAGATAAGAGATCATCTCAGCATCATTATCTTTTCTCATTCTCTCTGATCTCTCTCTAATATGATTTGTTCTATCTATCTGATATTATAGCTCTCTCATTCCGGTTTTTATTTTTTTTATTAAAACTCCCATCTTTATAACGTGTTGATGTGTATTATTAATTCAGTTTCATTTTTTTGTTAAATTATTAAATATTAAATGAAATATACACTATATAAATTAAAAAAATCATTTAATATTAAAACTTGTCCCAACGTGTCGAAATCCATAATTTTTTAGGATTGACGTGTCGGAGTGTCGTGTCGTGTCACGTGTCGCGTGTCGTATCGGTGCTACATAGAAGAGAACTTGAAATGCAGACAAGTTAAAAAAGTATTTTAGCTGAAAAGCAAAAGAGGGATATTTGAACTTTCTTTTGTAATTTCAAACTCAATTATGAGTAGTTGAATAAAATAAGCATCCATTTTTAGAAATCTATTGTTTATCCCAAAAAATCAAGGTAGTGGGACTCGTCTTGCCAAAATAGCAAGAACGTGAGTTCTAGCCGAGGCACCAAACCGAGGTAGTGGAACTCGTCTTGAAAAATAGCAAGATCGTGAGTTCTAGCCGAGGCATCAAACAGAGGTAGTGGGACCCGTCTTGCAAAATAGCAAGAACGTGAGTTCTAGCCGAGGTACTTAACCAAGGTATTGGAACCCGCCTTGCAAAGTAGCAAGGTCATGAGTTATAGCCGTGGTAGATAATCTTGGAAAATAAGGGGATGCCCTTAGATTTTCCAATTCTTGCTAAGAAAGCGAGATCATCGCTAAGAAAGTGAAAATATTGCTAAGAAAGCAAATCATAAAAAAAGGAGGATTGAGATAAGCCTAAAGTAACCCTGATCAGGTTAGCTTGCATTCTCAAATCATTTGATGATAAGTCAAATTCATATCACCACAACATGGCAAAATATGCGGTGTTCGTTACAAACCAAAAGAATAAATACAAAAGTAGATCGGCATCCCGTCCCTTCTTTCCATTACTGATTGTCATTCCGCAGCAGCTCCTTAACTTAGGCCTCAAACTCCTGCCCAGCGGGTTCAGCTTCTGGATAAGGTCACATTTTCAGTTACATCCAAATCTGGGTTAACTCGAGGAGGGATGTAAACTCCACCCCGGACATAGCCAAAGTAGTCAAGTTGATCAGTCTTCAAGGTCACTTCAGGGTTAGAATACCTCATTTGGTTGATAGCATTATTGAACTCACTACCAACAGCTTTCTCCAGCGTGGCTTGGCTAAAATCATAATCAGATTGCAAATTTTGAAGATCAGATTTTAACTTGTCATTCTCCAAAGCCAAAGTAGTAATTCTTGATTATTTCTTCGCCAGCAAAGCCGATTTCTTCTTGAAATGATTAATGATAATCTCTTTATCAGCATCAAGGTTAAAAGAATCTGACATAAACTTCAAATATGCTTTGGATTGCTCCAAAGATGACCTTAACTCAGCAGCAACACCTGTTAAACTTTGATTCTCTTGGATCGACTTGTCACGATCACCCCGGAGTGCATATCTCTCAGCAACAAGTTCTGTATACTTTTCCAATAACAGGGAATAAGGCTTTAGTAAAGAGGCCGCTTTAAAGGCGTATAGCTCGGCCTTTTGCAGCTTCTCCATTTCGGCTATGGAAATCACCCCAGATCCAAAAAATGCGGGTGGAGGATGAGTTACACATCGGAGTTCAGTAGCCACCCGTTTCCCATAAAGAACCTCTCCTAAGTCCGGTTGGGAGAGCAGGAGGGATTGGGTTACTCGGTCTACAGATACCACGACGCGTGTAGTACCTCCAACACCTTCGACAGGGGAAGCCGGGTTACACCCTGACTCCAACCAATTTTCAGCATCGTTGGTGAGATCCAGTACTGAGACACCAGGATTACCAATCGGAGGTAAAGAAGTAGTGGCCATAGACGAGCCGACAATTTTTTGCCGTTTGGTAGCTGGAGGGGGCCGCGCTACAGACTTTCCTCGCAAAGATAGTATGTAATCAGGTTCCTCTTCCATGTTGGGGTCCATGCTAGGATCTGCAATAATAAGAGACAGAGTTAAAATAAGGAAAAGAAATAAAGTTGTAGAAAAAAAGGAACAATGAAATAGGCATACTAGTTCGATCCGGGCTGGTCTGTGCTCTGGCTACCAAGGAAGTCGCGCTTAAATGGCCCTGAGAACCCACATGGTCCAATAAAGCCTTAGCATTGACTTTATCTTCCCTTGATAATCTTAATTTAAAGTCAGATGACTTACGTAGGTGATGTTCTTGAGACTAGTAAAGTGGAAATTTTCCTTCACCATTCTCTCCAACAAACCACGGTCTCTCTCCGACTTCAGCAATTACCTTAAAGTAGGAGCCCTTGAAGTCTGTAAAAGAGTCACTATAAATAGAGAAAAACTTCCTAGAAGGTTTGCTGGCGCAACCTCGGATGCTAGTCCGTCATTGAACCTAGAAGGCTTAGAACTAGTTCGGGGAGTATACACATTAGAGAAATGGAGAAAAAGAAGGACAGTGCAAGGTATGGACAGAGATACGCATAGTTGCTCGAAAGCAACTACATAGGCCCAACCATTAGGATGAATCTGACATGGGGCAAGGAGAAGATGGTTTAAAAGTTGTATTTGGAAGGAAGAAAGGGGGATCGAATACCAATCTTGGTAATCAAATCACGGTAAAAGAAAAAAAGAATGTGGTTCTTCATGATTTCGGCCTGAGCAAACAGGCTCGTCGTCTGCGGGAGGAAAAGTGTTAAACCCAACCGGGTTTCCTATTGGAAGCCCGGATACCTCTTCCGTAGTCATGGTAGATCTAAAACTCAAAACTTCCTCGTTACCCAAGGAAACTGTTTGCGGATATCGCTACTAATAGGGGCGGAGCCCTGCTCGGCTGGGGCCATCTCAGTTTCTTGTCCTTGACTAGATGAGGGTACCTCCTGTAACAGGCCATTGTACACTGGTATTGTTAACATTAATTATGATATTAAGCGCAGTTACAATCACAACAATTCATTTATAAAAATGCGAATAAACTTTTTCCGATTATTACGCGAGCAATTGAAAACATAAAAAACGTAATAATCAAAAGCTGTGACCGTAACTGTAAACTCTTGCGGAATACTTATCTATACTATTTTTATAGCTTACTTTACTTATTATAAGACAATAAGGGGTTCCCATAAACCCACTTAGCCAATTTCACACTTTTTGCATTTTCTACTCATCCGAACATGGTTCGGTCTCTAAATTTATGCGAACACACAGTAAAAATTCAGTACCTCATATCTTGCTATCTTTCTTTCTTACTTAATTACCTTTCTAGAAAGTCATCACACGCTTAGTTCAGAGCTCGTTTGCTCCGGTTATCGCCGTTTGAAGTTGGACAAGCAAAACTGCCAACCAACCCCAAAACAGCTCCAAACATCCCTCACTCCATGAATTACTGCACTAGTCATACAAGTAATAAAAATGATAAGTAAAGATCGTTCCCACGAGGAATTGTGTCAAGCACTGACTATCCAAATGTTATTGATTTGAATCAACCAAAGAGTTCTGAATTGCATGGATTTCTTGTCACTAGAAATGTAGATTGCATAAAATGAAATAATTTCAAAACACAAAGATATGAATTTAAATTAAAAAGTAGTTAGATATCAATTTCCCTCAAGTATGAACTTATGAATGAACCAATTCCCATCATGAATCCTCTATCATGTGATGTTAATCAACCTTTTACTTATCATCAAGATGTAATGTCTTACCATCATGAATGTCTTTCATAATATATGCATTAATCACTAAGGTCTTAAGATTACACTAATATCATAGCATCAATGTCTTGACTACTAAAATACTAATGATGGAGTTGTCAACTATAAAACAATGTAAACATGTCTGTTCTACACTATTCCATTAACAAGAAGAATTGATCAAGACAACTTCATACAAATCACATAATAGAGAAACATAATATCACATTAATCATTCATAACTACACACTTGAGTTCCATTGAATCAGACTACAAAGAACTCTACTCAAACATGATTGAAACGAATACAAGAGAAGAAGAAAGAACAAACTCCATTGTCATGGTAGTAGATCTTCAATCTCTAATTGTAATTGCAAATGAAACACTACTCCTAAGAATTTGGAAAATAAAAATAAAGAATTCAGATCTAAAGATCTGATACAGAAGAGGGAGAGATATGGTAGAGAGATGGGAGAGATGATATTTTAAAATGTGAAGGCCTTTTGCTTTTTATAGTGTTACAATTTCTACTGAAAAATAATATGGGCGCTAAAACGGTCTGAATGGGCGTTTTAGTGTCCAGGCTTGATGCGTGACCAACTGCTTTTAACTGCATTGGGCGCTAAAACGGTCTGAATGGGCGTTTTAGCGTCCATGGCGGATAACTTCTCAACTGCTTTTAACTGACTCCAACGCTAAAACACTTGATTTGAACATTTTAGCGTTGGAGACCAGAGACTTTTTCCACATCAGGGCACTAAAACGCTCAGTATGGCATTTTAGCGCTGAGCTCCAGAGACTCCCACTCTTGATTTGCAGCAGCGCGCTAAAACGTTCTGTGTGGACGTTTTAGCACTCAGCACCAGCAACTTTCTCCTTCAATCTGCCGCAGCGCGCTAAAACGGTCTGTGTGGCCGTTTTAGCACTCAACACTTAGGCAATCTCACTTTCTCCAAAATCTTCTTCCTTCTTTTGATGCTTTTTGGGCTTCCTTTCCCTGCAAGACAGTATAAATTTTCACAAAGCTTTCAGAACATGCACTTGAGGGATTTCTAAGATATTAACCTCCTTTTCATCCAATTATTCACACAAATTGATCCTAATTTGTGCTGAAAAACATGATGAACCAGGGGTTGATCACAATTCCCGGATTTGGATATTGCTGTCCTCAGTAATGAACTTACAACAAAGAAGGATTCAAGATTCTTACAGATGAAAACTCATGAGGATAGACTTAATTCAACAAAGGATCACATTGATACAACTTACAACCATGCAATCTCTTATTTCTTATGACTTGCACAACATCATATGTGCTTTTCAAAAGATTAGTACAGATGACATGCAGAGACTTTCCAAACAACAACACTCCCTCACTAGGATCTTCTCAAAAATTGTGAGAATTTAACTCTCTTGCACACTAGTGTTTAGGGATCGACTTGTCACTCATTCTTCACTGCACTCAAACTTCTATAGGCTTGCCCATATTCTCATTATTCATGGTACAAATGATCTATAAGGCAGATCAAAAAGGTCTTAACATGGTTGGCATTGAGGCTTGGTGTATGGCTTGACTAGAGGTAAGGATTTCCGTGACAGGAAAAGTTCAGATCAAATGAATCAGATTCAGATAAGAGGGAATCACAATATTTATCAATTTCTTCCTAATTCCCCAATCTTTCTTCCCTTTCATTCTTTGTCTTATAACCTTCTTCCTCCTTTTCTTCCTCACACTTTGTGTCTTTAACAAATAAAATTCTTTCTTTCTTTTCTTTTTCTTTCAGACACTTTGTGTCTTTTAGCATTTCGCTCTATCTCTTCCAAACACTCAAACACTTTGTGTTCCACAACCTTTTCTTCTTTTTCTTTTTATTTTCTTTCCTTCTTTCTCAAGTTTCAAACACCTTGTACATTCACTTATTGCAAAGACAGCTTACTTCCGACAAAACACTCCACCCCTTGTCACTTATCTGAACTTTTCAATCTAAAGGAATAGATGTGAGGGTACATTAACAACAGACTAGGCTCAAAGGTTCATGCAACAGGAACTTAAGGTTTGACCATTTGACTTTCTGGTTCAACAAAGAAATTCCTCTACCCTATACATCATCAGCCATTTCAAACAAGAAACAAGGAAAGTTTTAGAGTTACTCATGCAGTGAAATGCTCTCTGAACAAAAATTTCTGTATAGGCTCAATTTCCTCACAGTTCAGAGTGCATGCTTGACTTTCTCTCTATGCATCAAAACTAATCTCTCTACTCTTACACATTGAATGAGTCATGCAATCATTTCATTTCTCAACATGCAAGGTATAAGACTGTATCCTTAATTTGATCGATCATCTAAAATTCTGATCAGTTAAATCTTCATGAAATTCCCTAAAAGAAAAATTAAAATCCAAATTCTAAACTACAATTAACATCTAAATCACACTAAAAATTTATTCACACTAAGAAAAACTAAAGAAAAGAGATTGAGATGTTTCCCTGTTTTGGCTCATCCACTCGTGAGACCTCTCCATGAAGTTCAAATGCCATTCAATTACACCCACAATTCCCAGATTTAAACGTTGCTGTCCCCAGCAACTAATTTAAATCTAAAACAGCAGTGGATCACTGAAACACATTCACATATAACCAATAGCACCAGTATTATCGCAATGTGCATCAACAAACAGTGAAATCTCAATGTAGTTAACCAAATTACAAAACAACTGTATCAACAAAATAAACAAAACACTGTAAAAATAAAATAAAATAACAACAGAAAGCTGTAAAATCATGAGTCCATGAAGGATGTTGTGTCCTCATCATCTGAATCAAAGGGGTCTCCTGGATCAGAATGTGGAAGTGGTGTATAATCAACATGTGCTGCACCTGCACTGGTCCCTGCTCCTGCACTGGTTCCAGCTGATGGTCCTGTAACATCCTGACTGGCAGCAACAGTCTTTCGCTCCGTGGCCTGAACAACATGATCAGAAATGTCATCATCAGAAGTCTCACTATGATCATCCAGACGAGCGCCGACAGCTGCATCAAATGCATCCTCTTCCTCTGAATGAGGGTAAACAGCAGGCCGAAAAGCAGACGTCTCTAGTCCCTGGGCCTCACATATGTCAGTCAGCATCTTAATTACATGAGTCTGAAATGACTGCTGACTCGCCTGCATAAATTTGAGACGACGACGTAAGTGCCCCATATGAATTTCTCCATTAATCAGCCACTGTTCCCCTGATTTAATTCTCTTTTCAAGTTCTGCATCTGATTTATCCCTAAGCTTCCTGCCAGGTGTCAAACCTCTAGGTCCATCCCCTCCAATACTCAATTGATCCCTGATCAGCTTGGCATCAATTTTTAGGTGCAACTTAACTTGCACTCCATTATCAGTGACATCCACACCCGCTTTCTGACACAAAAGCTGGATCAGTGAGCAATGGCCTAGAGCATATGTGCTGCTATCAGAATGGGCCATGTCATATATGCTATCCTGGAGAAGGATGGGCAGCTCCACTTTCCCCTTGGTCATGATAGTGGAAATTAAAATAGCCCTCATCAAATTTACCTCCGCTTGATTGGAGGAAGGCATAATGTTGGAAACTATGAAATGGAACCAAACCCTGGCTTCTCCATTCAGTTGCCTCAACCACAGCAATTTGGGATTGACCCTATCCTTGGCCATTTCCTATTTTTCACCAGGCTTTGCTACAGTTTGCAAGATGGGTTCAGCTGCCCCCAACTTGGTCCTATTCTCAAAAGCAGGATCCTTCCTCCTCGGTGGGATGTCAATTTTTTGCCAATTTCTTCGGAAGTCACAAGTGAGAGCCTGGGTGGTATCACAGTTCTTAATCTTGAGAAGCTTTTGAATAGTGTAGGCATCATATTTAACTTGCTTGCCTCTCACCCAACTAACAAAAGTTCTCTGTCCCCCTTCATCACCATTATATGCATTGGCATAAAATTCCCATACTATGGCCGGGATGCTGTTCACCAAAATTTCACCAAAGGTGACCCATTCCCTTCTCCTCAACTGAGGTTGGAATTCCGGATATTCATCAGTGTCCAGGATGAACTGTCTTTCCCGAACAAAGGGTCTACTGGAAGTCTTCTTGGTAAATCTGTCCTCATGCTCAGCACTCCTCCAAAAATGCTCATCAAAAGCAGGAGGAGGTGGTGGAGGTGCTGAAGTCTTAGACCCCCTAGACCTCTTCTTGTTGCTTTTCTTGGGCGGAGAGGTAGACATAATCTTTTCATCAAGAAAACAAATCAGTCATGCAGTGAACAGTATGGGATCTAATTCCCAGATTTAAATTGAGAACATGATTCAATTAGATCCCTCATTTATCCAGTAAACACTCCCTTTAATTCCCAAAATCATATAAACATCATGTATGCAGCAGGGCTTGGGCGCTAAAACGGTCACTGGGAGCGTTTTAGCGGCCTAGCCGTAATCCTGTTTTACCCTGTCTGAGCTCTAAAACGTTGAGAACGAGCGTTTTAGCGCCCTGACTATTCTGAGTCAGGCATTTCAGCAAACACCTTGTGGGTGTGCGCAAAGATGTAACATTGAAGTCCATTAGAATTGAACTTCAAACCCAGAAATCAACATAATATGCAGCCCCAAAAACATCCACAACAAGAATTCAATAGAAAAATATGGAATCATGATGAAGAAATGTAAAAAAAATAAAACCTAAACAACCTAAGTAACTCCTAAACTTGCATTCCACTAACATGAAGGAAAGAAGAATGAAAGATGTTTCATACCTTATGCTTGATGAGATGAACGAAATCTGAGAGTGAAAATCAAAATGGTATGCAGAGAATATTAAAGAGAGGTTAAGTGAAAAAGGAAAAATGAGAGAAGAGTGAGGGAAAGGCCCGTATATTTCAAAGTTAGTGACTCGGCGCTAAAACGTTGAGAACCAACCGTTTTAGCGCCCAGGACCAAATAAGTGGACACACGTGGTGTTCAACTGCGCGCTAAAACGGTCATGATGAGTGTTTTAGCGCGCTGAGCCAGAGTGCTCGCATTTGATGCATTAGTAGAGCGCTAAAACGGTCAGGGTGAACGTTTTAGCGCTCTAGGCCAGAGAGTTCTTTTTTCAGTACTCTTATAGAGCGCTAAAGCGCTCAGTTTCTGTGCTTTAGCGCGCATGGCCAGAGAGTTTGTACTTAGTACAATTCTCAGAACGCTAAAAAGATCAGTATGAATGTTTTAGCGCCCAACACTTGTCAGAATTTTTTCCTAAAAAGTTTTTCAACACTCTTCCTGTAACAGCCCGTGTTAACCCGGATTGTTAACATACTATCATATTAAGCCACGCTTAATTAAAATGCGGAATAACTTTTTCTTTAATTCAATTATGACGTCATTAACCTTAGCCAACTTGGTTACTTAAACAATTTCATAAAATACTGCCTGTATGTAAATTGCAAGACAACTAACTGAAATACCTCATGTATAATAAATAAGTGAGTATCTAAGTCACAGGACTACAACACATAGCCTGGACCAAAATCCTGATACTTTAATACAACTGTAACTAACAGAAAACATAACAAGTCTATGTGGCATGGGCAAACCCCATGCTCACCAAATAAGGCAACAATGCCCAATATCAGTCTCAACATAATAATAACAGAAAACATAAACAACAGTCAAATAATCAGCATCCAACATGTCAGCATAACACAGATAAGTCTAACTCAACTCTGGCCTCCTGCCACCTGAGCCCTCAACATTACCTGGACCTGAAATAAGCGTCCCCAAATGTGGGGTGAGATCTCTAAACAAGAAATCTCAGTAAGACAAGGGGTCCTCAAGGATCTTCCACCCCAAGCTCACTTACATGTGCAATATAAGTTCTAAAAACAGTAATTCAATATAAGTTCCAAAACTATGCAGTGCAACAAATATTCATGCCATGTGTGTTTATACAATCTACTGGCCAGAGAAATGCAGGAATACGTCTATAACCACATAAGTACAAGGAACACCGCTTGCACCTCACCCACAGCCTCACCATCTTGTATGTGCTACATACTCAGGCTTACCGTATAGGTGGACATCACATGCATATCATAAAAGCACATTGCATATAATAGCTTACAGCATTTCCAAAACATATAAGCATGTAACACAACATGCTTAAACCACATCCCCATGGGACATGGTGGAACCATAACATGGCTAAACCGAGGACACGAAAGCTTACCTTGCAAGCTAGCTATCCAAGCCAAGAGTCCAACCACTCTCAAGTCCAAACACAGCAGTATCACAATCTGATATGGACCAATAATATATCATTAATTGTGCAACATAAGCATACAACTTAAAGACTACGCCTTTCCTTTACATTTTACGTCTTAATGCTTCCAACAAAGCCATAAGCCCTTAATCATGTGATTCTGACTTAGTTTATTAATTACAGAAGTTCAACCTCCTTAATCTAGGGTCCACAAACCCCCAATAGCTTACTGTTCACACAGAACAGCTACTGTTCTTCGAAATCCCAGAATATCCGGATATTACAAGGGACATATCTGGATATGCAATATCCGGATATAACCCTTGCCATATCCGGATATACCATATCCGGATACTCAGACCCCACATCCGGATATCAATATCCGGATACCATATCCGGATATGGATATCCGGATATCTGTTCGACAAATATCCGGATATCTCACGACAGAATGCAATTTCTGCATTTCGTGAATATCCAGTCCAAAGATCCAACTTTTAACACTTAATTACGTTAAAGCATGCATCTTTAATCTGTTTTAGGTTCATACTCATTATACCTTCTTGTTTACTCATTAAACATGGCAAAGATATCAACTTTAAGCCTCCAAACTAAGATCAAAGATGAGGAAACTTACCCCAAGCTTGAAACAGCTCAACAATGGTGCTCTTGGAGCTCACAAGTCAGCTCCAAGGAACTGCCATTTGGGAGGACGAAAATGGAGTCACAAGGTGAGTTCTTTCTTCACCAAGGAAGCTACTTGAAGCTTCTTCCCCCACCCACACTAAACACAGCCTCACACCTATACCAAACACTGCTCCCTCAACTCAGAAATGGGCCAACAATGCAGTCTCAAGGCCAACTCTCACCCTCACCAAGCAAGCTCTCACAAGCTCAAGGTGTATGAAGGAGAAACCAAGGAGAAAGGAAGCTCCTTGGCTCACACAATGGAGGAGAAGGTGGCAAGAGGTGGCTGGAGGGTTTTCTCAGAAATGGAGGCACGTAGGTTTTTCTTTTTAACCTAGGATCATGTGCCATCTAATGCATATATAGGCATGTAAGCCACAACGCGCAATATTAGCCTTAATAGCAACGCAAAAGATATTGATCCCAAACTTTGGAATCTAGACCTACCCATTTTTATAAGATTTTTCATATTTTTATTTTATTTTTCGGAGCACCTTTCCGGTACGCGCTTCTCCATAGCCAGTATCAGTTCTGGCATCCGATCACCTTATTTTGACTTGAAACTTGTTTTACAAGTCCTAAATAATATTCTAGTAATTATCATGCATTCGTTATAATTTTCCGGGATACTTTTCCGGTACGCATTTATACCGGGTAGCAGAACCGGTATCTGCACTTTTCTTCCGAAAAGCGACTTTCAGCATTTTTACTCACTAACTATAATTATTTAAGCCAAATAATAATTATTAAGGTCAATTATGGAATCATTTCCTAATTATCATAATTAATTCACTAATTACCTTAATTAACGGTGCGGGTTCTTACATTCACCCTACCTTTTTAAGGATTTTGTCCTCAAAATCAGAAACATACCTGTCTCGAAAGTCGGGATACTGTCGGAGAAGCTCATCCTCTCGCTCCCACGTGCACTCCTCGGGACTAGGCCCAGTCCACTGCCCCTTGACCATCAGAATAGTCTTGCTTCTAAGCTGCTTCTCGCCTCGATCGAGAATCTTTAGTGGTCCGACGGGAGTCTTTAGGTTCTCCCGAACCTCCACATCATCTGGCTGCACCACATGCGAAGGATCTGCTATGTACCTCCGAAGCTGAGACACGTGAAACACGTCATGGATGTTGGCTAGGTTCGGAGGTAAGGCAAGTCGATAGGCAACAGGTCCTACTCTACCAAGGATCTGGTAGGGCCCAATAAACCGCGGGCTCAACTTCCTCACTCCGAGTGCCCGTCCAACACCGGTGACAGGTGAAAGTCTCACAAACACGTGCTCACCCTCACTGAACTCCAGTGGACGATGCTTGACATTATAGTAGCTTTTCTGGCGATTCTGCGCCTGCTTCAATTTTTCCCCGATCATCTGGATCTGCTGGGTAGTATCTTGGACAAAGTCCAAGCCAAAAAACTCTTTATCTCCAACCTCAGACCAACAAGTAGGAGTCCGACACCTCCTACCATACAGCGCCTCGTTGGGTGCTATGCCCAGACTAGCGTGGAAACTGTTGTTGTACGAGAATTCTACCAACGGAAGGTACCTATCCCATGCAGAGCCCTGCTCCAACGTGCAAGCTCTCAACATGTCCTCCAACGTCTGGATGGTCCGCTCAGTCTGTCCATCAGTCTGAGGGTGATAGGCAGTACTCAATCTCAACTGCGTACCAAAAGCCTCATGCAGCGCCTCCCAGAACCGAGATGTGAACTTCGGGTCCCTATCACTGATGATACCCTCGGGCACCCCGTGAAGCCTCACAATCTCGCGGACATATAGCTTGGCCAACTGCTCTGTAGTGAAGCTCACCTTCACTGGAAGAAAATGGGCAGACTTGGTCAATCGGTCCACAATGACCCAGATAGAGTCACAACCAGCCTGAGTCTTAGGCTATCCCACCACGAAGTCCATGGAAATGCTCTCCCACTTCCACTGTGGAATCTCAAGAGGTTGAAGTTTACCAAACGGTTTCTGGTGCTCAATCTTCACTTTCTGACAAATAAGACATTTGGATACGTAAACCGCTATGTCCTTCTTCATGCCCGGCCACCAAAAATTTCTCTTTAAGTCCTGATACATTTTTGTCGCACCAGGGTGGATAGTAAACTGGCCCTTATTAGCCTATGCCATAACCTCCTAAGTCAATGGCCCTCCAGGGATAACAATCCTCTTCTGGAACAGCAACAAACCATCCTCATTCCACGACACACCGTCCTGGTTCTTCACATAATCAAGGCACTCTCTTTGCACTTGCGCCTCTTTAATCTTTTCCATCAGCTCATTAATCACTTCTGCTGTTTCCATCTCAAGCAGTGCGCCCCCAAACAAGGAGTTCACTCTCAAGTCTCTGAACTTTTCAATCACCTCATAGTCGCTCATCATCAAGTTGGATAAGCTCACGGATTTCCGACTCAAAGCATCGGCTACCACATTGGCCTTGCCAGGATGATACCTCAACTCAAAGTCATAGTCCTTCAAGAACTCCATCCATCTCCGCTGTCTCATATTCAACTCCTTCTGGTCAAACAGATATTTCAGACTCTTGTGGTTACTGAATACAGCAAACTTCATGCCAAACAGGTAATGCCTCCAAATCTTGAAAGCAAAAACAATAGATGCCAACTCCAAGTCGTGAGTCGGGTAATTCTCCTCATGAGGTTTCAACTGTCTTGAAGCATAAGCAACAACTTTTCCTTTCTGCATCAACACACAGCCTAGCCCCTTACCAGAGGCATCGCAATATAACTCAAACTGCTCCACAGGATCAGGAAGGAATAACACAGGAGCAGTAGTCAGTCTCTCTTTCAACTCCTGGAAGCACTCCTCACACTCATGTGTCCACACGAATGGAGTCTCCTTTCGGGTAAGGCGAGTCATCGGTAGCACCATCTTGGAGAATCCCTCTATGAACCTCCTGTAGTACCCAGCCAAACCTAAGAAGCTTCTCACTTCTGTAACCGTCTTGGGCCTCTCCCAATCCATCACGGCCTCAATCTTGTTAGGATCAACTGCAACTCCATCAGCGGAAATCACATGACCTAGAAATTTCACCGCCTTTGAGCCAAAACTCACATTTTGACGGCTTAGCATATAGCTTTTTCTCTTTCAACACTTGCAAAACAATCTTCAAGTGCTCAACATGCTCCTCCTCTGTCTTGGAGTAAATCAAGATGTCGTCAATGAAGACGATCACAAACTGATCCAGGCACGGCTGAAAGATCCTTTTCATGTAGTCCATGAACACTGCGGGTGTATTGGTGAGTCCAAACGGGATCACCAAGTACTCATAATGCCCGTACCTCGAGCGAAGAACTGTCTTTGGGACATCCTCCGGCTTTACCCGTATCTGATGGTAACCGGACTGGAGGTCAATCTTGGAATATACGCAAGCACCCCTGAGCTGATCCAACAAATCATCAATGCGTGGAAAGGGATACTTGTTCTTGATTGTCACCTTGTTCAACTGTCTGTAGTCGGTGCACAACCGCATAGTCCCATCTTTCTTTTTCACAAAAATGACCGGTACTCCCCAAGGAGACACACTCGGTCGAATGAAATCTTTCGCTGAAAGCTCCTCAATATACTTCTTCAGCTCTGCCAACTCCGGTGGCGACATCTGGTATGGAGCCAATGAAATAGGCCCCACACCAGGCAATAAATCAATGGAGAACTCTATCTCCCTCTGCGGTGGAAACTCAGGAATCTCCTCGGGAAACACCTCGAGGAATTCCCTCACCACAGGAATGCCAGTGAGATCCTCCTGTGTCCCACTCACCAAACCTCCCAACATAACATAGCCAAATGCCCCTGCTCTCAAGGCCCTCCTCGCCTGCAGGACTGAAATGAAATTTGAGGAACTGGCTGTGGACCCACCCGGAGACATCGCCACTCTCTTGGCACAACAATCAATCAACGCACAGTTTCTGGACAGACAATCCATGCCCAGAATAATCTCCAAGTTGGCCATCGGCAATCCTATCAGATCTACCGAGAAGTCACGGCCATCCCACTGAAACGCTACATCGCGATGGACAGTGGAGGTCAAACATTTTTCTACGATGGCGGTGGTCACCCGCATCGGTGGAGAAAGCACATCACTGGGCAACTCAAGCCCCACGGCAATAGGGGTAGCAACAAAAGAGTGCGTTGCCCCGGAATAAAAAAGCACATCAACAGCTGAACCACCAATGGTAACAGTACCTCTGACCAGGTTCGGAGCTCTGTCCGACTACTGACGATCTAGGGTGTACACACGACCGGTAGTAGGTGGCACTGCTGGTGCCCCAGTAGGAACCATCTGCAATGGCACAGCCTGCACTGCAGCAACTCTCATCGTCGGGCAATCTCTGGAATAGTGGCCCTCCTTGCCACACTGGAAGCATATCAGCTGGCCTGTAGCGCACGGCCCAAAGTGTGACTTCCCACATCCCGAGCATCTGGGAGCAGGAGGTCTAGCTGCATTCCCCTGAGTAGGAGTCTTCTTAAACTGGTTTGGCGCTTGCTTAGCCGCCAACTGTTTGCCCTTGCCCTTGTTTCCAAACTTCCCGTCTCTCCAGGAAGCGGAACCACCAGTACCCTGTGGCACCTCAATCTTGGCCTTCTTGGCCTGACTCGCACGACAGTAGTCCTCAATGTCGTGGCACTGCTTTACTAAAGCTCTGAAGTCTCTCGAAGCAGAACCAACAAGATGTCCAACAATGTCCTCATTAAGTCCCATCCGGAACTTAGCAGCAAGAAAAATAGGAGTCGGTCTCGCCATACGGAAATGAGCAAACTTGACCAGCTCATTAAACTTGGCCAGGTACTCGTCCACAGACAACGAGCCCTGCACCAATCGGTCAAACTCTCCCTGCTTCCCCTCCTGAGAGGCGTATGGAAAGTACTGACCCAGAAAGTAATCCTCAAAGAACGGCCATGTCATCATATGCCCCTGCATCTCGAACGCCTGAGAGGTGTTCGTCCACCACTCATGGGCATCGCCCTCCAGCATGTATGTGGCGAACATCAGCTTCTGCGGATCGGTGCACTGCATCCCCCTGAATATCTTGTCCAGGGCCTGAAGCCATCTAGCAGCAGCAATGGGGTCATAGGACCTATCGAAAGTAGGTGGCCTATGCTTGCGGAAAGCATTCAGCCGGTGGTCGATCTCGTCACGATCCTCAGCATATACGGGAATGGTTTGCAAAGCCCCCGTCAAATGACTACCCTCACCCATCTGACTCTGGGTGTCCTCCTGTTGACTAGGTGGAGGTGGAGGCGGTGGTGGAGGTGGTGGAGGACACTGGCCAGCAGTAGGACCAGCCCTCAACTCCTCAAACATGACCCTCATCATAGTCATGTTGGCCATCCGGTTCTCCTCCAGAACCTCAGCAATGGCTCGCCGGTTCGCCTCTCTGATAGCGTCCAGCATCGCCTGGTTTGCCAACCTCGTGGCCTCCTGGTCGGCTAGTCGGGCCGCCTGCATCTCAGCTAATGCAGCCAGGATAGGATCCGGTTGATCCTCGCTCGTACTAGGGTTCCTCCTTGGTGGCACCATGACTCTGCACAAGTTACACAAAGAATGAGAGAACACAAAGTAGACACGCAACGTAACATCCTAAGTTATTGTAATACATACAGGTTTTTCCTTATAAAGTGCTTTGATACCATAAAATGTAACAGCCCGTGTTAACCCGGATTGTTAACATACTATCGTATTAAGCCACGCTTAATTAAAATGCGGAATAACTTTTTCTGTAATTCAATTATGACGTCATTAACCTTAGCCAACTTGGTTACTTAAACAATTTCATAAAATACTGCCTGTATGTAAATTGCAAGACAACTAACTGAAATACCTCATGTATAATAAATAAGTGAGTATCTAAGTCACAGGACTACAACACATAGCCTGGACCAAAATCCTGATACTTTAATACAACTGTAACTAACAGAAAACATAACAAGTCTATGTGGCATGGACAAACCCCATGCTCACCAAATAAGGAAACAATGCCCAATATCAGTCTCAACATAATAATAACGGAAAAAATAAACAGCAGTCAAATAATCAGCATCCAACATGTCAGCATAACACAGATAAGTCTAACTCAACTCTGGCCTCCTGCCACCTGAGCCCTCAACATTACCTGGACCTGAAATAAGCGTCCCCAAACGTGGGGTGAGATCTCTAAACAAGAAATCTCAGTAAGACAAGGGGTCCTCAAGGATCTTCCACCCCAAGCTCACTTACATGTGCAATATAAGTTCTAAAAACAGTAATTCAATATAAGTTCCAAAACTATGCAGTGCAACAAATATTCATGCCATGTGTGTTTATACAATCTACTGGCTAGAGAAATGCAGGAATACGTTTATACCCACATAAGTACAAGGAACACCGCTTGCACCTCACCCACAGCCTCACCATCTTGTATGTGCTACATACTCAGGCTTACGGTATAGGTGGACATCACATGCATTTCATAAAAGCACATTGCATATAATAGCTCACAGCATTTCCAAAACATCAAAGCATGTACACAGCATGCATAAACCACATCCCCATGGGACATGGTGGAACTATAACATGGCTAAACCGAGGACACGAAAGCTTACCTTGCAAGCTAGCTATCCAAGCCAAGAGTCCAACCACTCTCAAGTCCAAACACATCAGTATCACAATCTGATATGGACCAATAATATATCATTAATTGTGCAACATAAGCATACAACTTAAAGACTATGCCTTTCCTTTACGTTTTACGTCTTAATGCTTCCAACAAAGCCATAAGCCCTTAATCATGTGATTCTGACTTAGTTTATTAATTACAGAAGTTCAACCTCCTTAATCTAGGGTCCACAAACCCCCAATAGCTTACTGTTCACACAACACAGCTACTGTTCTTCGAAATCGTAGAATATCCGGATATTACAAGGGACATATCCGGATATGCAATATCCGGATATAGCCCTTGCCATATCCGGATACTCAGACCCCACATTCGGATATCAATATCCGGATACTATATCTGGATATCTGTTCGACAAATATCCGGATATCTCACGACAGAATGCAGTTTCTGCATTTCGTGAATATCCAGTCCGAAGATCCAACTTTTAACACTTAACTACGTTAAAGCATGCATCTTTAATTTGTTTTAGGTTCATACTCATTATACCTTCTTGTTTACTCATTAAACATGGCAAAGACATCAACTTTAAGCCTCCAAACTAAGATCAAAGATGAGGAAACTTACCCCAAGCTTGAAACAGCTCAAAATGGTGCTCTTGGAGCTCACAAGTCAGCTCCAAGGTACTGCCTTTTGGGAGGACGAAAATGGAGTCACAAGGTGAGTTCTTTCTTCACCAAGGAAGCTACTTGAAGCTTCTTCCCCCACCCACACTAAACACAGCCTCACACCTATACCAAACACTGCTCCCTCAACTCAGAAATGGGCCAACAATGCAGTCCCAAGGCCAACTCTCACCCTCACCAAGCAAGCTCTCACAAGCTCAAGGTGTATGAAGGAGAAACCAAGGAGAAAGGAAGCTCCTTGGCTCACACAATGGAGGAGAAGGTGGCAAGAGGTGGCAGGAGGGTTTTCTCAGAAATGGAGGCACGTAGGTTTTTCTTCTTAACCTAGGATCATGTGCCATCTAATGCATATATAGGCATGTAAGCCACAACGCGCAATATTAGCTTTAATAGCAACGCAAAAGATATTGATCCCAAACTTTGGAATCTAGACCTACCCATTTTTCTAAGATTTTTCATATTTTTATTTTATTTTTCGGAGCACCTTTCCGGTACGCGCTTTTCCATAGCTAGTATCAGTTCTCGCATCCGATCACCTTATTTTGACTTGAAACTTGTTTTACAATTCCTACATAATATTCTAGTAATTATCATGCATTCTTTATAATTTTCCGGGATACTTTTCCGGTACGCATTTATACCGGGTAGCAGAACCGGTATCTGCACTTTTCTTCCGAAAAGCGACTTTCAACATTTTTACTCACTAAATATAATTATTTAAGCCAAATAATAATTATTAAGGTCAATTATGGTATCATTTCCTAATTATCATAATTAATTCACTAATTACCTTAATTAACGGTGCGGGTTCTTACACTTCCCTCTTCTCCTCTTTGAACATGGTCTTAACATCAAAGTCACATACCTGGTACAATGGGTTGCCTCCCACTCAGTGTGTGTTTAATGTCGCGAGCGTGACGGGTATAATCTAAGTTACCTCCAACAAGGCAACTGAAATCAGTTGCTTGTCCACAGCAGATCCAATATAAAGCTTCAACCTCTGACCATTAACAGTGAAACTTCGGTCAGAGTCCTGAGAACATATTTCCACCGCTCCATAAGGCTTCATGCTCTTAACTACAAATGGTCCAGACCATCTGGACCTCAACTTGCCTGGAAACAACTTCAACCTTGAGTTGAATAACAACACCTGATCCCCCACTTTGAAATCCCTAGGTGTGATCCTCCGATCATGCCATAATTTAGTCTTCTCCTTGTATAGGCTGGCACTCTCATATGCTTGCAGACGAAATTCATCTAATTCATCCAATTGCAGCAACCTTTTTTCACCAGTTGCCTTGGAATCAAAGTTTAAAAACCTAACAGCCCACAGTGCTCTATGTTCCAACCCAACAGGCAAATGACATGCTTTCCCAAACAACAATTGCAATGGAAACATTCCAATTGGAGCCTTAAATGCTTTCCTATAAGCCCACAAGGTGTCATCAAGTTTTCTGGACCATTGAGCCCTAGCATTCCCAACAGTCTTCTCCAATATTCTTTTCAATTCCCTGTTGGAAATTTCAACTTGACCACAAGTCTGCGGGTGGTATGGAGTGCTTATCTTGTGTCGAACTCCATACTTTGCAAGAGCATGTTCAACCCACTTATTATCAAAATGAGTGCCCCCATCACTGATGATGGCTCTTGGAATTCCAAATCTAGCAAATATGTTCTTTCTCAAGAAGGCAATCACTACCCTAGAATCATTTGTTGGAGTGGCTATGGCTTCAACCCATTTAGAAACATAGTCAATTGCCACCAGGATATACTTGTTAGAGTAGGATGAAGGGAAGTGTCCCATAAAATCCATACCCCAAACATCAAAAATATCCACCTCCAAGATGTTGTTCAAAGGCATTTCATGTCTTCTAGAGATGTTCCCAGTTCTTTGGCAATTTTCACATGCCTCCACATATTTTCGGGCATCCTTGTACAATGTGGGCCAGTAAAAACCACTCATCAAAACCTTGGCTGTTGTTCTTTCCCCTGCAAAGTGACCACCATAAGCTGAACCATGGCAGTTCCATAAAACACTCTTCTGCTCATCTTCTAGAATACATCTTCTTATTACTCCATCAGAACATCTATAAAAGAGATATGGTTCATCCCAGATGTATCTCTTCACATCATGCAGAAATTTTTTCCTCTGTTGATAAGTGAAATCCTTTGGCATGGCTCCAGCAGCTTTGTAGTTAGCAAAATCAGCAAACCAGGGTGGGGTGTCAACAGACAAAACTTTATTATGCACCAACTGGGTAACAGTGCTTATGGCCAGTATTTGCTCATCAGGAAACTCTTCTTTGATCACTACTTCTGGACCCTCTTGTAAATCTGTCTCTGTGATCCTTGATAAATGGTCAGCTACAAAGTTTTCAACTCTTTTCTTGTCCTTAATCTCTACTTCAAACTCTTGCAGAAGTAACATCCAGTGGAGCAACCTGGGTTTAGCATCTTGTTTGGCTAACAAATACTTCAATGCTGCATGGTCAGTATAAACAATAACCTTGGACCCTAGCAGATATGACCTGAATTTATCAAATACATATACTATTGCCAATAACTCTTTTTCTGTAGTTGCATAATTTTTCTGTGCTTCATTAAGAATTTTACTGGCATGGTATATAACATGCAATAATTTATCCTTCCTTTGACCTAGCACTACTCCCACAGCAAATTCACTAGCATCACACATAAGTTCAAAAGGTAATGAAAAATCAGGTGCCATGATTATAGGTGCAGTAATCAACTTGTCTTTCAACACATTAAATGCATGCAAGCAGTCATCAGTAAACAGAAATTCTTGATCCTTTCCTCACAACTTGCACAATGGTTTTGCTATATTTGAAAAATCTTTTATGAAACGAAGGTAAAAACCAGCATGTCCTAGAAAACTTCTCACACCTTTAACATTTATGGGAGTGGGTAGTTTCTCAATAACAGAGATGTTGGCTTTGTCTACTTCAATGCCTCTGTTGGACACTTTGTGTCCCAAAACAATACCCTCTGTCATCATGAAGTGACATTTCTCCCAATTCAGCACAAGATTGCAATCTTGGCATCTTTTCAAAACATTATCCAAGTTTTCTAAACATGCATCAAAAGTAGGACCAAAAACATAAAAATCATCCATGAAAATCTCAATACATCTTTCTACCATGTCAGAGAATATGGAAAGCATGCACCTTTGAAAAGTTGCAGGTGCATTGCATAGACCAAAAGGCATCCTCCGGTATGCAAAGATTCCATAGGGGCAAGTAAATGCAGTTTTCTCCTGATCTTCCGGAGCCACAGCTATCTGATTATAACCCGAGTATCCATCCAAGAAACAGTAGAAAGCATGTCCTGCTAATCTCTCCAACATCTGGTCCAAGAATGGAATAGGAAAATGATCCTTTCTAGTTGCTTTGTTGATTCTCCGGTAGTCTACACACATCCTCCAGCCAGTCACTGTTCTTGTGGGAATCAGTTCATTGTTTTCATTTCTGACCACAGTAATCCCTCCCTTCTTGGGTACTGTTTGAACTGGACTCACCCAAGCACTATCTGAAATAGGGTAAATCATTCCAGCATCAAGTAACTTCACCACCTCTTTCCTCACTACTTCTTTCAGAGTGGGGTTAAGTCTCCTCTGTGGTTGCCTTACTGGCTTGACATCTTCCTCCATCAGTATCTTGTGAGTGTAGAATGAAGGGTTGATACCCTTAAGATCTGAGAATGACCAACCCATGGCTGTCTTGTTCTTCTTGAGTACCTCTACCAACTTCATTTCCTTCCTTTCAGATAAGAATGCATTTATAATAGCTGGGTAGGTTTGATCATCCCCAAGGAACACATATTTCAAATTTGAAGGCAGTTCTTTTAACTCTACCTTTGGTGCCCCCTTAGGAATGTCATCCACCTTTTGTTCAAGCTCCTCAACTACCGGTTCTTCTTGAAAATATTCCCCATTGTTCTCTTCTTTACATTGGTCTTCCTCCAGTAACAGGTTCTCTTCTCCTGTTACTTCGTCCACAACCTCCTGGATGATATCAATCCAGAAACAATCCTCAACATCAAAAGAATGTTTAATTGCTTCAAACACATCAATTGTGACTGTCTCTTCATTCACCCTTAGCATAAGCTTCCCTTGTTCAACATCAATCAAGGATCTAGCAGTTGCTAAGAATGGCCTCCCTAGAAGTAGAGGGCTTTCAGTATCTTCTGCTTTCATATCTAAAATCACAAAGTCCACTGGAAATATGAACTTATCCACCTTAACCAACACATCTTCTACCACACCTTCTGGTCTCTTAATAGATCTATCTGCAAGATGCAGAATAAGATTTTTCTTCTTCCATGAGTTGATCCCCAAGGCTCTACATACAGTCAATGGCATCAGATTTATGCTAGCCCCCAAATCACAAAGTGCCTTCCCTACTTCCACATCTCCAATAGCAATAGGGATGCTGAAACTTCTTGGATCTTTTAGTTTTGGGGGAAGTTTCTTCTGAATAAGGGCACTACACTCTTCTGTTAAGGCCACTGTTTCACCATCTTTCAGTTTCCTCTTCTTTGACAGAATATCCTTCATGAACTTTGCATAGTGAGGCATGTTCTCCAAGGCTTTAGCAAATGGAATGTTGATCTGCAACTTCTTAAAGATATCCAGAAATCTTGCATAATGTTGTTTCTGGATTTCCTGGTTCAACCTTTGGGGATAAGGAACCTTGGCATATGGAGACAAGTTAATGGGCTGATCTTGCTTATCAGCCATTTTCTTCTTCTCCCACTTCATCATCTTCTTTGGTGAAGAATTATTTCCAACTACTACCTCATTTTTTTCCTTATCTTCCTTCACTGTTTGTTGTTCATCATCTTCTACTACATCCTCTACAATGACTTCTTCTTCATCCTTCTTGTCTTCCACTTTCTTTTGAACAAGTTGAAGCACAAGCCCACTTCTTATAGTAATAGCTTTGCAGTGCTCCTTTGGATTCACCATTGTATCACCAGGGAACTTGCCCTGTGATCTCTCAGATATCTGCCTTGATATTTGACCAATTTGTGTCTCCAAATTCCTGATGGATGCTTCCTGATTTCTGAATGAAGTCTTGGTTTCTTGCATGAATGCAGAAGTTTCTTGTCTGAAAGAGTTTGATCCTTGAATAAACTCTTGAGTAGTCTTGGATAACTGAGCAAAAGCTTTCTCCCATGCTGAAGTATCTGCTTGTTGTGATGAATATGGTGTAGGATGCAATGAAGGATTTAACTGATGGTTGGAACTGTAACTGAACCCAGGGTGTTGATTCCTATTCTTCCATGGTGGCACATATAAATTTCGCCCTTGAGTGTTAGGGTTCCTCTGATCATACCATACTCCATTGACCTCAGCTTGTTCTGTAGATACCCCATAATCACATTCATCTGTTACATGACTTTTCCCACAGATTGCACACACACAGTTGGTGTCCACTGAAGCAACCTTTGGATTGGATAGTTGCTGAATGAGAGCATCCAACTGTTGCTGTTGCTCTTTCTGAGTTTGCATCAGTTGATCATTCTTGGCTAGCAAAGCATCATACCCACCCAACTTAATGATTCATGTTCTTCTATCAGCCACTGGAGCATTGTCAAATTCCTGAGATGCCAAAGATTCAAATATATCAAGTGCCTCCTCAGGAGTCTTGGTTGTCAATGACCCACCAGCAATGGCATTCACCAATGTCCTAGTGTTTGTGGTCATCCCCTGCAGAAAAATTGCTGCCTGATTCCACACTTC